>CM038677.1:155218799-155473320 GCA_021605205.1 Aegilops longissima
TGCGAACTCGGAGGTGCCGACGCTCGGTGCTTGGATCGGTCGGATCGTGAAGACGCACGACTACATCAACCGCGTTGTTATAACGCCTCGCTTTCGGTCTACGAGGGTACGTGGACGGACACTCTCCCCTCTCGTTGCTATGCCATCACCATGGTCTTGCGTGATCGTAGGAATTTTTTTGAAATTACTACGTTCCCCAACAGGGCCCTGGTTGACTCTCCTGAGTCAATGACAGGTGGGGCCCAGCCCTGTTTAATAACTAGGTTTAGTTTTAATTAAAATCTAATTAAGCTAACTACTCTGACACGTGGGACCCACTGCCAGTTTGACCCGGACCAGCCCTGTTGACTCGCTGACGTCAGGCTGACGCAATAAACTAGTTTCTGGATTTAATATAATTTAGGAAATTCCAGAAAATGCCCTAAACTTTAATAAATCATAGAAATTCAACCGTAACTCGGATGGAAATAATTTATATATGAAAAATGATCAGAAAAATATGAAGAATCTGTTTATGCCATGATCATGCATGTTTGAACAAGTTAACCTCACTGAATAGGATGAATCATGATTAGGGTAATTTATGAAATAGCATTTGGAGTTGGAGTTCAACCTTGTTTGAATTCCACTTCAACTAACTTGGATTATTATTGCATTAGGTGAATTCAGTACCCTAATATGACATATCATTCATGTGAATGTGCATTGCATTGATTGTGTTCTCTCTTGTTGCCGGTAATTGTCCCCTCCCGGTAGACGATGTACCGACGATGAGTTCGATGACACCAATGAAGAATTATATTATCTTCAGAAGTGCCAGGCAAGCAAAACCCCCTTGTTCATTCCGATACAATCCCACTCTCTCGCTCCTGCTCTATTTTACTGCATTAGGACAACAACGACTCATGTGTTACTTGCTGCGTAGCTGAACCCTTGATCCTTTGCATGACCTGTCATTCCACAAGAATTAGATGAAACCCACTAGCATGAGTAGGAATTGTTTGAGCCATGTTGTGCCTACTCATTTATGCTTGTTTGTCATGCCTGCTATGCTTAGAGTTGAGTCGGTCTGATTCATCGGGAATGAATTGGAATTGTTATGAACATGTCCTATTGTGTGTGAGCTAAGTGGGTGAACACGATTTGGTAAAGGTAGCGGTGAGAGGCCATGTAGGAGTACATGGTGGGTTGTCTCATTGCAGCCGCCCTCGAACTGAGTTCTGTGTTTGTGATCCATGATACAGCTTACTACCACGCATTGGGCCCAAACCAATGGACCCTCTCGGCTTCTTGACCACCCTTGTCCTCATCCGGAGTTGCAAGTAGTTTCGTGTTTGTAGCATGTTTGGGGCGCACGCAACGCTGACCTTAGGGGTGGGTTGTGTTGCGGTAGGCACTGTGGGTCTGTACCGAGTGCCCGCTTGGTATCTCGGGAACCCTGCACACATCGCTCGGGCTGTATGGGAAACCTCGGCCGACTCCTGCGGATGGAACCCGAATAGGCGATAAGCCTGGACTAGGGACTTGAGTGTTTAGGTAGGCCGTGGCCGACACCCACGCTGGGCTTCCGCTTGAAGGTTGCCGAGTACATGTCGTGTAAACGGCGGTAAGTGGTGAGAGCGTGTGAAGAAGTACACCCTGCAGGGTTTAATAAGATCTATTCAATAGCCGTGTCCGCGAAAAGGACTTCGGGTTGCCTATATCAGTTCATAGACAAGTGAAAGTGGATACTCTAAAATGCGCAAGATAAGCGTGAGTGCTATGGATGGCGTTCTCGTGGGAGACGGAGCGGGTCCATAGTGGTGTATTGATATGGTGAATGTGTGGACTCGGTGCGCCACCTCAAAAGAGTTACTTGCGATGTAGTTCAGATAGCCACCGAGTCAAAGCTGGCTTGCTGCGGTCAAACTCCACCACCCCTTTTGATAATGATGCATATGTAGTTAGTTCGATGTAAGTCTTGCTGAGTACAATTGTACTCACGCTTGCTTATTCTATGTTTTTTGCGAGAGACGCGTCCTCGCTAGTAGTTCCGCTTGGACTTCGACGCTTAGCTTGTTACCTCAGCTACGATCTTGTGCCTCGGCAGATCTGGTAGATAGTCGCTTCTCAGCCTTTTTCATTTATAGTCGTCTGTACTCTGACATGTTTAGCTTCCGCTTGTGCTTTGACTTGTATGTTTCGAGTGTTGGGTCATGAGACCCATGTTTGTAATATCTCGCTCTTCGAGCCTAATGAATAATATTTGAGTCGAGAGTTATGTTGTGATGCCATGTTGTATCTACGCATATTGAGCATAATGTGTGTATGTTTGAAATGCTTGGTATGTGTGGGATCCGACAAACTAGTTGTTTATCCTTGGCAGCCTCTCATATGGGGAAATGTAGTCTCGTGCCTCGAGCGATAGTAGTCCGCTACAGCCCGGTTCACCGGAGTCCTGCTAGCCCAGACTACTGCTTGGACACTTGACTGGCGGCATGTGTTTCACTTCGCCCTATGTCCGTCCTTCGGGAAATGTCACGCGGTGTTATTCGAGTCCTGCCTAGCTCGCTACAGCCCGGGATACCGGAGTCCTGTTAGCCAGTGCTACAGCCCAATACATACGTTGATGACCGACATGCTCGATGTGATTCATGTATGCCTGTCCCCATGGGTTAGCGCCGCTTTGGGTTCACGACTAGCCATGTCGGCCCGGTTCTTCGTCATATGGATGCTAGCGACACTATCATATACGTGAGCCAAAAGACGCAAACGGTCCCGGCCATGGTAAGGCGACACCGTGGGAATACCGTGCGTGAGGCCGCAAAGTGATATGATGTGTTACATGCTAGATCGGTGTGACTTAGGATCGGGTCCCGACAGCGTTGGTATCGAGCCCGATCGCTCAGAGGATTACCAAGCCAAACTGGTCAAAGTTGTGTCTAGAAATGCTTTAGTTATGTAAGGGAATTGATTGTGGAAGGAACGTAAGGCTCTTTTTACTCCTTATACCTCATGGCCTTCGATCCGAGTCATCCTCTTCTCTTCTACGGGGTTTAAGAACTAGGCTTCTCATCTATCTATTAGGATGATGTGTTACTAATCCATAGACTTATAAGATTGTTGGTTTTAATCCCCAGTTCAGTTCCTACTACTCCTGTATGATAACTGTTGATCTCAGAATCTTGTTATGATGTTGTTGAGTGGTTATGCCACCGTTTTCTGCAGGATGTCTCAAATCATTTTGAGCATTTACAGCCGTTATGCTGTCCGAGTCATCCCAGGTCTCTAAATAGTCCGATGCATTTGCAAATCCTTTCCTTCCGATTCCGATGTCCTTCTGGTCAGAATAAGCACACCAACCAGTCGGTCGAGGTGCTCTGTTGGCTCGACATATATGTTGGAACTATTATTATGACCCTAGATGTTTAGGAAGTCACCTAGTAATTTAGCAATGCTTTTGTATCCCTAGTGTGATGATTCTGGCCATCATTTTCGAAAGCATCCCGTGATGCCATTTAGTAGTAGGCATTCTACTCCTGGGTTGCTGAACCCGAGATTCATCCTACTTCATGTTGTTAGTATTTGCTAGTGCCTTTAGGATATTAGTAACCTTGCGATAGTCCTCGAAATCCGTGGTATTCTCCTTCTTCCAAATACCATGAACTAATTATGGCGTAAGTTCTTTTGAACCAAAAGATCACAACTAGAGTGCTCTTGAGGAGTTCTCCATTCATAATTGTGAATCTGCCAATTCTACCTTTCTGCATGGGTTATCCGGAAGAAATGTTGAGCTTGCTCGACATACTAATCTGTGCATCCACAACTCAGAAAATTATATGCTCCTTTGAGTTGTTCTCTTAGATGCCTTCTGACCTTCATCTATCAATTGATAGCCAAGGGTATGTGTGCATTTGTGTTCATCGATGCATTTTATCCTTGTGGTCCGTCAAGCCATTCTATTTCGGAATGACTAGGAGAAACAAACTCCAGTACCTCATCCATATCCAGGATTTGGTCGAAGCCGTTGTATCCCGCAGATCAAAGTGTCAATCCAGCTTTTGATTCTGTTCTACCCTGAAGTATTGCCATCTTATGTCAAGAATGTCATGGGGGTTGCACAACCTCTTAGGAATCCTTGACGCAGTGATACTTCTCGCCATCATTATTCATTCCTCGGTTCCGTGTTGATACAACCGGAAAGCCGACAAGTGAATTGTGATGTGTGAAATCAATACTCCGAGCAACTTGTTGCTTGGTAGTGAATGGACAATATTCTCATTCTTAGCGTGTTGGTTATTAAACCATCATCCTAAGATTGATCGTGCTACCTAGTCCTTATTTCTGGTGCACACTTCGGTTGATGAGTTAGGATTGTGTCAAGTCCTCACTCATCTGATCATATCGTCTTGCCCTCAAAAGCAAGATTGTTCCCGAGCTTAGTAATATATCGGTGGTTCATGACTTTCCAAATATCTTCTTGGAAGTGTTATCAGGTTGTCACCTGACCGCTATGTTGAGTTCGTGATCATATTGGTTTTCTTCTAAACCACCCATTCTCCAAGAATCTGTGTTGGATACCCCTGAGCTAGTTGGTTAAGCTAGACAACAACTTGGAGAGTTGGAAGATAAAAGCTTGTCCAACCTAGTTCATTCCAAAGGGATATTCTTGTGTAGTGTGTGTTGAAGAAGGATGATATCTTCATCGATTGGTCCCTGTGATCAGTTGCTGGATCTATTGTCATATCAACCCTTTGACTTGAGTGTGGGCAATCGTCAAGTCAAATCAGAACCAACGATATGCGTGATGTTGTCTTACTCGTGGTTGATCCCGCGAGCATACACCATTACATCTTTGGTCTGACCAATACTATCACGTGTTCACATGATGGTGGAAGTCCAAAGGATATGGAAATTCGATGAGTTGTCTGTTGAGCCCATCAAGAGCATTTTGTCTCCCCCATGAGTCATGTTGAACATCAACCTAGTGTTGGAAACTTGTGTAAGCATTTCTTCGTGTTTCGTTCATGAAGCCTATGCTTGGATGAAAGAAGTGACTCCCTCGAATTCATGTGCCTTAGGTGTAAGTTGCCGCCATGAATTTGAGAAAGGTTTGTTTTGTTTCCTCTGGAATCATCCCAAGCCAGTCATGCACGTGCGAAGTATTCTATGGCATGATAGACTGATCATCTTCATTTCATATGAATTCCATAGCACACCAAGCCACTGATTGACTTGTTCAAGGAAAAGAAGTCTATGCTTGGGATCTAATCCATGGTCATGCACAAGACTTCGTTATCCTCGATGATGGTTCCCAACCTGAACTCGGTAGTGTTTGATAATAAGACTACTATGTGGTCATGCTTGTCTAGGACAGTGTGTTCACCTGTTTGTAGCAGAACCTGCTCATGTTTTGGAGCTCACTACCATAGTCCATCTCCCGAGAATCTTGCAACATCATCTCGTCGAATTGTGTTGCAAACTTTCTTTTCAGACATGCTGAGTCTGAAGTATCCTATTACCAATCGGATCTGAATCTCAGGCAGATATGATGGTTGGAACATTCCAACAGTTGCATTTCGTTCCCAGCTTGCACCGTCCTTGTGCCATTTCACTATGGGCTGCCTTCTTAGTAATTTCTGTTCAAGATCACCCCCAAAAAGTGGACCTACCATGGGTCCCCTCCACCTTCGATGATAAGCAAAATCATCCATTGCGTTGTCTTCAACAAGGTAGTCCACATCATCCATTCTAGTCCGGGTGTACCATTCCTTTGCATTCCACCACGTGATCGCTTGTGATTGCCTTAGGCTGGTATAAAGAGTTCCAATGATCTTTGGATCAAAAGTAATTCTTTTTGCCACTTAAGGGAATAGTTCTTGCGTCACCTTTCTCGAGGTGCCCCGTTACGGGATCATGGTAAATATTTCCTCGCCACCTTGACACCATCCGCCATCTCCCTAAGCGTGGAATTGTTGCCACCAATCAAATCCCGTTGTTGTCCTCCCATCTCTTTCGATGTATTTTGTGCCTCAACTCGAGATGTGTCACCGTCTCACTCCGTGAGTTGATCATGTTTACCTGATCTTCATGAAGATCGAATCATGTAGGGTTTTCCCCTTCCTTCTGTTGTCGTGTCGGGTAAAGACCTCGAAAGCAAGGACGTCGGGACTAAGATGATGGAATGAATCAACATCTTCGAGAAGGGCAAATGGATCATGAAGATTGTGATAGTTTGTGACCTCCCTTTTCCTCTTGCCTCACGTCTTGAATCTCGGGGCGAGATTCTTGTTTAGTGGGGGTGAGCTGTCACAGCCCCAGATCAGCCCTAGAGCTTGTTTGTAGCTAGTAGCATTGCATCCATGCATCATGTTTAATTTTCATGAAAATTTGAAATGGGGATGATCAAGCCCTAGCACTAAAACAATTCACATAGGTTCAAATTCAAAAATATTTTCAAAAACCCAAATTGGTTTGCAAAAATATTCATGATTAATGGAAAAAGGTGAAAACCATATCCAGAGGTGATGGATATTTTTCCAAGACATTTTGGATTTTTGGGTAAACCATATTGTATTTGAATTGGGGCATTTAAATACTATTAATATTTTAAATGCTCCAACAATTTTGAAAATAGTTAAGGGCCTCTGAAATAATTCAGTTAATGCCCACAATTATTTTCAGGATTTATTTAAATGGTTTAGTATTTTACTAAACTAAAACAAAACAGAAAATAGAAAAACAGAAATAAAGAAAGAGAGAGAGAAGGACTACCTGCGCAGCCCACCTAGTGGCCCAGCCTTCTCTTCCCCCCCCCCCTCCTCCTCGCTGGCCCAGTTGGCCCAGCCCAGCCCACCAACCCCCACCGCTCATCGTCTTCCTCTGCCGAAGGCGAGGCGAGGCGTGGCGAAGGCCAGCGATGCCGACGCCACCTCCTGCTGGCTGCTCAAGCGTCCCGCTGCCCGGACGCCTCCATGTGTCGCCACGCGCCTCCCCGACCCCCTGGACCCCCTCGCTCTCTCCCTCTTCCGTGTTCTCTCCTCTGTCTCGCTCTCCCTGCCGAACCCGAACGAGCTCGTCGCCGCCGTTCGCCATACCCGCGGCCACAGCCGTCCCCGAGCCTTCCCGACATGCCCTGAGCCCCGCCTCGCCACCCTGAATCTCCCCGCCGTCACACGCGACCGGAGAGGCCCTACATCGCCGCCCCGAGTCGTCTTCCCCGAGCACGGCCGCCGGACTCCATCGACAAATTCGACGCCATCCGGCCTCCCCCGAGCCGCTGAGCTTGCCTTCGACCTCACTGTGAGCTGCTGCGTCGATCCCCTCTCTCCCCCGGCCCTTTTCCTCTCGCTAACGCCGACTTCCACCGGAGCCGATTGCTCCTCGCCGCCGGCCATGGCGTAGCCGTGGCCACAACCGCGCATGCTCGCTCCCGAGCTCACCACCGCCCTCACCGCACTCACCGGAGCGCAAAACGCCACTCCACGCGCCTCGCCGTGCTCCCTAGCGCCAGGTTCGACCTCGGCCAACTCCGGCGTCCAGATAGGTCGCCGCCGCGTCCGATTCCGCCGCCCGAGCTCAAACCCCTCCACCAAGAGCTTCGGCTCATCCTCAGCTCCATTTAGATGCTTTCCCCGATCCATTTGGTGGCCGGATCGGCAAAAACCACTCCCGCCGCCGCGTCGGGCTCGCCGGCGGCTAAACGCCGGCAGCCGACGTGGACTTTGACCTCGGGTGGGCCCTGGTTGACTCTCCTGAGTCAATGACAGGTGGGGCCCACTCGCTTAATAACTAGGTTTAGTTTTAATTAAAATCTAATTAAGCTAACTACTCTGACACGTGGGACCCACTGCCAGTTTGACCCGGACCAGCCCTGTTGACTCGCTGACGTCACCTTGACGTCAGGCTGACGCAATAAACTAGTTTCTGGATTTAATATAATTTAGGAAATTCCAGAAAATGCCCTAAACTTTAATAAATCATAGAAATTCAACCGTAACTCGGATGGAAATAATTTATATATGAAAAATGATCAGAAAAATATGAAGAATCTGTTTATGCCATGATCATGCATGTTTGAACAAGTTAACCTCACTGAATAGGATGAATCATGATTAGGGTAATTTATGAAATAGCATTTGGAGTTGGAGTTCAACCTTGTTTGAATTCCACTTCAACTAACTTGGATTATTATTGCATTAGGTGAATTCAGTACCCTAATATGACATATCATTCATGTGAATGTGCATTGCATTGATTGTGTTCTCTCTTGTTGCCGGTAATTGTCCCCTCCCGGTAGACGATGTACCGACGATGAGTTCGATGACACCAATGAAGAATTATATTATCTTCAGAAGTGCCAGGCAAGCAAAACCCCCTTGTTCATTCCGATACAATCCCACTCTCTCGCTCCTGCTCTATTTTACTGCATTAGGACAACAACGACTCATGTGTTACTTGCTGCGGTAGCTGAACCCCTTGATCCTTTGCATGACCTGTCATTCCACAGTAATTAGATGAAACCCACTAGCATGAGTAGGAATTGTTTGAGCCATGTTGTGCCTACTCATTTATGCTTGTTTGTCATGCCTGCTATGCTTAGAGTTGAGTCGGGTCTGATTCATCGGGAATGAATTGGAATTGTTATGAACATGTCCTATTGTGTGTGAGCTAAGTGGGTGAACACGATTTGGTAAAGGTAGCGGTGAGAGGCCATGTAGGAGTACATGGTGGGTTGTCTCATTGCAGCCGTCCTCGAGAACTGAGTTCGTGTTTGTGATCCATGATACAGCTTACTACCACGCATTGGGCCCGAAACCAATGGACCCTCTCGCTTCTTGACCACCCTTGTCCTCGGTCCGGAGTTGCAAGTAGTTTCGGTGTTTGTAGCATGTTTGGGGCGCACGCAACGCTGACCTTAGGGGTGGGTTGTGTTGCGGTAGGCACCGTGGGTCTGATGTGCCGAGTGCCCGTTTGGTATCTCGGGAACCCTGCACACATCGTTCGGGGCTGTATGGGAAACCTCGGCGGACTCCTGCGGATGGAACCCGAATAGGCGATAAGCCCGGACTAGGGACTTGAGTGTTTAGGTAGGCCGTGGCCGACACCCACGCTGGGCTTCCGCTTGAAGGTTGCCGAGTACATGTCGTGTAAACGCGGTAAGTGGTGAGAGCGTGTGAAGAAGTACACCCTGCAGGGTTTAATAAGATCTATTGAATAGCCGTGTCCGCGAAAAGGACTTCGGGTTGCCTATATCAGTTCATAGACAAGTGAAAGTGGATACTCTAAAATGCGCAAGATAAGCGTGAGTGCTATGGATGGCGTTCTCGTGAGGGAGGCGGGAGCGGGTCCATAGTGGTGTATTGATATGGTGAATGTGTGGACTCGTGCGCCACCTCAAAAGAGTTACTTGCGATCGTAGTTCAGGATAGCCACCGAGTCAAAGCTGGCTTGCTGCACCAAACTCCACCACCCCTTTTGATAATGATGCATATGTAGTTAGTTCGATGTAAGTCTTGCTGAGTACAATTGTACTCACGCTTGCCTATTCTATGTTTTTGCGAGAGACGTCGGTCTCGCTAGTAGTTCCGCTTGGACTTGACGCTTAGCTTGTTACCTCAGCTACGATCTTGTGCCTCGGCAGGATCTGGTAGATAGTCGCTTCTCAGCCTTTTTCATTTATAGTCGCCTGTACCCGCACATGTTTAGCTTCCGCTTGTGCTTTGACTTGTATGTTCTGAGTGTTGGGTCATGAGACCCATGTTTGTAATATCTCGCTCTTGAGCCTAATGAATAATATTTGAGTCGTAGAGTTATGTTGTGATGCCATGTTGTATCTACGCATATTGAGCATAATGTGTGTATGTTTGAAATGCTTGGTATGTGTGGGATCCGACAAACTAGTTGTTTATCCTTGGCAGCCTCTCATATGGGGAAATGTAGTCTCGTGCCTCGAGCGATAGTAGTCCGCTACAGCCCGTTCACGGAGTCCTGCTAGCCCAGACTACTGCTTGGACACTTGACTGGCGGCATGTGTTTCACCGTACCTATGTCTGTCCCTTCGGGAAATGTCACGCGGTGTTATTCGAGTCCTGCCTAGCCTGCTACAGCCGGGATACGGAGTCTGTTAGCCCAGTGCTACAGCCCGAATACATACGTTGATGACCGACATGCTCGATGTGATTCATGTATGCCTGTCCCCATGGGTTAGCGCCGCTTTGGGTTCACGACTAGCCATGTCGGCCCGGTTCTTCGTCATATGGATGCTAGCGACACTATCATATCGTGAGCCAAAAGACGCAAACGGTCCCGGGCCATGGTAAGGCGACACCCGTGGGAATACCGTGCGTGAGGCCGCAAAGTGATATGATGTGTTACATGCTAGATCGGTGTGACTTAGGATCGGGGTCCTGACAGAGATTATGCAACTCCCGTTTACCGGAGGAACACTTTGTGTGCTACCAAACGTCACAACGTAACTGGGTGATTATAAAGGTGCTCTACAGGTGTCCCCGAAGGTACTTGTTGGGTTGGCGTATTTCGAGATTAGGATTTGTCACTCCGATTGTCGGAGAGGTGTCTCTGGGCCCTCTCGGCAATGCACATAACTATAAGCTTTGCAAGCATTGTGACTAATGAGTTAGTTGCGAGATGATGTATTACGCAACGAGTAAAGAGAGACTTGCCGGTAACGATATTGAACTAGGTATTGAGATACCGACGATCGAATCTCGGGCAAGTAACATACCGATGACAGAGGGAATAACATATGTTGTTATGCGGTTTGACCGATAAAGATCTTCATAGAATATGTAGGAGCCAATATGAGCATCCAGGTTCCGCTATTGGTTATTGACCGCAGACGTGTCTCAGTCATGTCTACATAGTTCTCGAACCCGTAGGGTCCGCACGCTTAAAGTTAGATGACGATCGGTATTATGAGTTTTGTGTTTTGATGTACCGAAGATAGTTCGGAGTCCCAGATATGATCACGGACATGACGAGGAGTCTCGAAATGGTCGAGACATAGAGATCGATATATTGGACGACTATGTCCGGACATCGGAAAGAGTTTCGGACACATACCGGAGTACCGGGGGGTTACCGGAACCCCCCGGGGAGTTTAATGGGCAAAGATGGGCCATAGTGGAGAAGAGGAGGGGCGTCTAGGACTGGCCGCGCGCCCCCTCCCCCTCTAGTCCGAATTGGACAAGGAGGGGGGCGGTGCCCCCTTTCCTTCCCTCTCTCTCCTTCCCTTCCTTTCCCCCTCCTAATCCAACTAGGAAAAGAGGGAGTCCTACTCCCGGTGGGAGTAGGACTCCTCCCTGGCGCGCCCTCCTCCTGGCCGGCCGCCCCTCCCCCTGGTCCTTTATATACAGGGGCATGGGGGCACCTCTAGACACAACAATTGATCTCTTGATCTCTTAGCCGTGTGCGGTGCCCCCCTCCACCATATTCCACCTCGATCATATCGTAGCGGTGCTTAGGCGAAGCCCCGCGTCGGTAGCATCATCATCACCGTCACTACGCCATCGTGCTGACGGAACTCTCCCTCAAAGCTCGGCTGGATCGGAGGTCGAGGGACGTCATCGAGCTGAACGTGTGCTAAACTCGGAGGTGCCGTGCATTCGGTACTTGGATTGGTCGGATCGTGAAGACGTACAACTACATCAACCGTGTTGTTCTAACACTTCCGCATTCGGTCTACGAGGGTACATGGACAAGACTCTCCCCTCTCATTGCTATGCATCACCATGATCCTGTGTGTGCGTAGGAATTTTTTTGAAATTACTACATTCCCCAACAGTGGCATCCGAGCCTGGTTTTATGCGTAGATGTTATATGCACGAGTAGAACACAAGTGAGTTGTGGGCGATACAAGTCATATTGCTTACCAGCATGTCATACTTTGGTTCGGCGGTATTGTTGGATGAAGCGGCCCGGACCAACATTACGCGTACGCTTACGCGAGACTGGTTCTACCGACGTGCTTTGCACACAGGTGGCTGGCGGGTGTCAGTTTCTCCAACTTTAGTTGAACCGAGTGTGGCTAGGCCTGGTCCTTGAGAAGGTTAAAACAACACTAACTTGACGAACTATCGTTCTGGTTTTGATGCGTAGGTAATAACGGTTCTTGCTCAGCCCGTAGCAGCCACGTAAAACTTGCAACAACAAAGTAGAGGACGTCTAACTTGTTTCTGCAGGGCATGTTGTGATGTGATATGGTCAAGGCATGATGCTATATTTTATTGTATGAGATGATCATGTTTTGTAACCGAGTTATCGGCAACTGGCAGGAGCCATATGGTTGTCGCTTTATTGTACGCAATGCAATCGGCCTATAATGCTTTACTTTATCACTAAGCAGTAGTGATAGTCGTAGAAGAAATAGTTGGCGAGACGACAATGATGCTACGATGGAGATCAAGGTGTCGCGCCGGTGACGATGGTGATCATGACGGTGCTTCGGAGATGGAGATCACAAGCACAAGATGATGATGGCCATATCATATCACTTATATTGATTGCATGTGATGTTTATCCTTTATGCATCTTATTTTGCTTTGATTGATGGTAGCATTATAAGATGATCTCTCACTAAATTTCAAGATAAAAGTGTTCTCCTTGAGTATGCACCATTGCCAAAGTTTGTCGTGCCGAGACACCACGTGATGATCGGGTGTGATAAGCTCTACGTTCATCTACAACGGGTGCAAGCCACTTTTGCACACGCGAAATACTCGGGTTAAACTTGACGAGCCTAGCATATGCAGATATGGCCTCGGAACACTGAGACCGAAAGGTCAAGCGTGAATCATATAGTGGATATGATCAACATAGTGATGTTCACCATTGAAAACTACTCCATCTCACGTGATGATCGGACATGGTTTAGTTGATTTGGATCACGTAATCACTTAGATGATTAGAGGGATGTCTATCTAAGTGGGAGTTCTTAAGTGGGAGTTCTTAAGTATTACGTCCCGGAAGCACCGCTGGGTGCCAGGCCTTCTGCAGATGCAACTGACGACGTTAAGAACGTCTGGCAGAGCAAAGCCGATGACTACTCAATAGTTCAGTGTGCTATGCTTTACGGCTTAGAACCGGGACTTCAACGACGTTTTGAACGTCATGAAGCATATGAGATGTTGCAGGAGTTGAAGTTAATATTTCAAGCAAATGCCCGGATTGAGAGATATGAAGTCTCCAATAAGTTCTACAGCTGCAAGATGGAGGAGAATAGTTCTGTCAGTGAACATATACTCAAAATGTCTGGGTATAACAATCACTTGATTCAACTGGGAGTTAATCTTCCAGATGATAGTGTCATTGATGGAATTCTTCAATCACTGCCACCAAGCTACAAGAGCTTCATGATGAACTATAATATGATAAGACCACCAGTCATTGATGGAATTCTTCAATCACTGCAATGCTAAAGGCTGCGGAGGTAGAAATCAAAAATGAGCATCAAGTGTTGATGGTCAACAAGACCACCAGTTTCAAGAAAAAGGGCAAAGAGAAGAAGAATGGGAAACAAGTTGCTGCTCAAGAGAAGAAACCCAAGTCTGGACCTAAACCTGAGACTGAGTGCTTCTACTGCAAGCAGACTGGACACTAGAAGCGGAACTGCCCCAAGTATTTGGCGGATAAGAAGGATGGCAAGGTGAATAAAGGTATATGTGATATACATGTTATTGATGTGTACCTTACTAGAGCTCGCAGTAGCACCTGGGTATTTGATACTGGTTCTGTTGCTAATATTTGCAACTCGAAACAGGGACTACGGATTAAGCGAAGACTGGCTAAGGACGAGGTGACGATGCGCGTGGGAAATGGTTCCAAAGTCGATGTGATCGCCATCGGTACGCTACCTCTACATCCAACTTCGTGATTAGTTTTAGACCTGAATAATTGTTATTTGGTGCCACTGTTGAGCATGAACATTATATCTGGATCTTGTTTGATGCGAGACGGTTATTCATTTAAATCTGAGAATAATGGTTGTTCTATTTATATGACTAATATCTTTTATGGTCATGCACCCTTGAAGAGTGGTCTATTTTTGTTGAATCTCGATAGTAGTGATACACATATTCATAATGTTGAAGCCAAAAGATGCAGAGTTGATAATGATAGTGCAACTTATTTGTGGCACTGCCGTTTGGGTCATATTGGTGTAAAGCGCATGAAGAAGCTCCATACTGATGGACATTTGGAATGACTTGATTATGAATCAATTGGTACTTGCAAACCATGCCTCATGGGCAAGATGACTAAAACGTCGTTCTCCGGAACTATGGAGCGAGCAACTGATTTGTTGGAGATCATACATACTGATGTATGTGGTCCAATGAATGTTGAGGCTCGCGGCGGGTATCGTTATTTTCTCACCTTCACAGATGATTTGAGCAGACATGGGTATATCTACTTAATAAAACATAAGTCTGAAACATTTGAAAAGTTCAAAGAATTTTAGAGTGAAGTGGAAAATCATCGTAACAAGAAAATAAAGTTTCTACGATCTGATCGTGGAGGAGAATATTTGAGTTACGAGTTTGGTCTACATTTGAAACAATGTGGAATAGTTTCGCAACTCACGCCACTCGGAACACCACAACGTAAAGTTGTGTCCGAACGTCGTAATTGTACTTTACTTGATATGGTGTGATCTATGATGTCTCTTACTGATTTACCGCTATCGTTTTGGGGTTATGCTTTAGAGACGACTGCATTCATGTTAAATAGGGCACCATCAAAATCCGTTGAGACGACGTCTTATGAACTGTGGCTTGGCAAGAAACCAAAGTTGTCGTTTCTTAAAGTCTGGGGATGCGATGCTTATGTGAAAAAGCTTCAACCTGATAAGCTCGAACCCAAATCGGAGAAATGTGTCTTCATAGGATACCCAAAGGAAACTTTTGGGTACACCTTCTATCACAGATCCGAAGGCAAGACATTCGTTGCCAAGAATGGATCCTTTCTAGAGAAGGAGTTTCTCTCGAAAGAAGTGAGTGGGAGGAAAGTAGAACTTGATGAGGTAACTGTACCTGCTCCCTTATTGGAAAGTAGTTCATCACAGAAACCGGTTCCTGTGACACCTACACCAATTAGTGAGAAAGCTAATGATATCGATCATGAAACTTCAGATCAAGTTACTTCTGAACCTCGTAGGTCAACCAGAGTAAGATCCGCACCAGAGTGGTACGGTAATCCTATTCTGGAGGTCATGTAACTTGACCAAGGTGAACCTACGAACTATGAAGAAGCGATAGTGAGCCCAGATTCCGCAAAATGGCTTGAGGCCATGAAATCTGAGATGGGATCCATGTATGAGAACAAAGTGTGGACTTTGGTTGACTTTCCCGATGATCGGCAAGCCATTGAGAATAAATGGATCTTCAAGAAGAAAACTAACGCTGACAGTAATGTCACTGTCTATAAAACTCAACTTGTTGCAAAAGGTTTTTGACAAGTTCAAGGGATTGACTACGATGAGACTTTCTCACCCGTAGCGATGCTTAAGTCTGTCCGAATCATGTTAGCAATTGCTGAATTTTATGATTATGAAATTTGGCAAATGGATGTCAAAACTGCATTCCTGAATGGATTTCTGGAAGAGAAGTTGTATATGATGCAACCCGAAGTTTTGTCGATCCAAAGGGAGCTAACAATGTGTGCAAGCTCCATCGATCCATTTATGGACTGGTGCAAGCCTCTCGGAGTTGGAATAAATGTTTTGATAGTGTGATCAAAGCATATGGTTTTATACAGACTTTTGGAGAAGCCTGTATTTACAAGAAAGTGAGTGGGAGCTCTGTAGCATTTCTGATATTATATGTGGATGACATATTACTGATTGGAAATGATATATAATTTCTGGATAGCATAAAAGGATACTTGAAAAAAAGTTTTTCAATGAAAGACCTCGGTGAAGCTGCTTACATATTAGGCATCAAGATCTATAGAGATAGATCAAGATGCTTGATAGGACTTTCACAAAGCACATACCTTGACAAAGTTTTGAAGAAGTTCAAAATGGATCAAGCAAAGAAAGGGTTCTTGCACGTGTTACAAGGTGTGAAGTTGAGTCGGACTCAATGCCCCACCACTGCAGAAGATAGAGAGAAAATGAAAGATGTTCCCTATGCTTCAGCCATAGGCTCTATCATGTATGCAATGTTGTGTACCAGACCTGATGTGTGTCTTGATATTAGCCTAGCAGGGAGGTACCAAAGTAATCCAGGAGTGGATCACTGGACAGCGGTCAAGAACATCCTGAAATACCTAAAAAGGACTAAGCATATGTTTCTCGTTTATGGAGGTGACAAATAGCTAGTCGTAAATGGTTACGTCGATGCAAGCTTTGACACTGATCCGGACGATTCTAAATCGCAAATCGAATACGTGTTTACATTGAACGGTGGAGCTGCCAGTTGGTGCAGTTCTAAACAAAGCGTCGTGGCGGGATCTACATGTGAAGCGAAGTACATAGCTGCTTCAGAAGCAGCAAATGAAGGAGTCTGGATGAAGGAGTTCATATCTGATCTAGGTGTCATACCTAGTGCATCGGGTCCAATGAAAATCTTTTGTGACAATACTGGTGCAATTGCCTTGGCAAAGGAATCCAGAATTCACAAGAGGACCAAGCACATCAAGAGACGCTTCAATTCCATCCGGGACCAAGTCCAGGTGGGAGACATAGAGATTTGCAAGATACATACGTATCTGAATGTTGCAGACCCGTTGACTAAGCCTCTTCCACGAGCAAAACATGATCAACACCTAAACTCCATGGGTGTTAGAATCATTACTATGTAATCTAGATTATTGACTCTAGTGCAAGTGGGAGACTGAAGGAAATATGCCCTAGAGGCAATAATAAAGTTATTATTTATTTCCTCATATCATGATAAATGTTTATTATTCATGCTAGAATTGTATTAATCGGAAACATAATACATGTGTGAATACATAGACAAACATAGTGTCGCTAGTATGCTCTACTTGACTAGCTCGTTAATCGAAGATGGTTAAGTTTCCTAGCCATGGACATGAGTTGTCATTTGATTAACAGGATTAGATTATTAGGAGAATGATGTGATTTACTTGACCCATTCCGTTAGCTTAGCACTTGATCATTTAGTATGTTGATATTGCTTTCTTCATGACTTATACATGCTCCTATGACTATGAGATTATGCAACTCCCGTTTACCGGAGGAACACTTTGTGTGCTACCAAACGTCACAACGTAATCGGGTGATTATAAAGGTGCTCTCAGTGTGTCCAAGGTACTTGTTGGGTTGGCGTATTTCGAGATTAGGATTTTTCACTCCGATTGTCGGAGAGGTATCTCTGGGCCCTCTCGTTAATGCACATCACCATAAGCCTTGCAAGCATTTTGACTAATGAGTTAGTTGCGAGATGATGTATTACGGAATGAGTAAAGAGACTTGCCGGTAACGAGATTGAACCAGGTATTGAGACATCAACGATCGAATCTCGGGCAAGTAGCATACCGATGACAAAGGGAACAACGTATGTTGTTATGCGGTTTGACCGATAAAGATCTTCGTAGAATATGTAGGAGCCAATATGAGCATAAAGGTTCCGCTATTGGTTATTGACCGGAGACATGTCTCGGTCATGTATACATAGTTCTCGAACCCGTAGGGTCCGCACGCTTAAAGTTAGACGACGATCGGTATTATGAGTTTTGTGTTTTGATGTACCAAAGATAGTTCGGAGTCCCGGATATAATCACAGACATGACGAGGAGTCTCGAAAGGGTCGAGACATAAAGATTTATATATTGGACAACTATGTTCGGACACCGGAATGGTTTCGGGGAGTTTTGGACACATACCGGAGTACCGGGGGGGTTACCGGAACCCCCCGGGGAGTTTAATGGGCCAAGATGGGCCTTCGTGGAGAAGAGGAGGGGCGGCTAGGGCTGGCCGCGTGCCTCCTCCCCCTCTAGTCCGAATGGGACAAGGATGGGTGGTGGCGCCCCCTTTCCTTCCCCTCTCTCCTTCCCTTCCTTTCCCCCTCCTACTAGGGAGTCCTACTCCCGGTGGGAGTAGGACTCCTCCCTGGCACGCCCTCCTCCTGGCCGGCCGCCCCCTCCCCCTGGTCCTTTATATACAGAGGCATGGGGGCACCTCTAGACACAACAATTTATCTCTTGATCTCTTAGCCGTGTGCGGTGCCCCCTCCACCATATTCCACCTCGATCATATCGTAGCGGTGCTTAGGCGAAGCCCTGCGTCGGTAGCATCATCATTACCGTCACCACGCCGTCGTGCTGATGGAACTCTCCCTCAAAGCTCCGCTGGATCGGAGTTTGAGGTACATCATCAAGCTGAACGTGCGCTAAACTCGGAGGTGCCGTGCATTCGGTACTTGGATCGGTCGGATCGTGAAGACATACGACTACATCAACCGCGTTGTTTTAATGCTTCCACTTTCGGTCTACGAGGGTACGTGGACAACACTCTCCCCTCTCGTTGCTATGCATCACCATGATCCTGTGTGTGCGTAGGAATTTTTTTGAAATTACTACGTTCCCCAACAGAACCCACTTTGGTCAACCGCCCGTTTTGGAACCGTTTTCAGTATGCCATCTACTTTGATGTGATCAAATCGAAGAAGAATCTCTATGTTGATGTTCGCACCATCGACATTGACTTTATGGAGAAGGATCTTGCTTACTTTGGCGATGCCCTACAGATGTGCTCTCAGTTGAACATCCACAGGATCATGCAATTCAACAAGGATTTTGATGCAGACTTGGTGGCTCAGTTTTATGCCATGGTCCATCTCGGAACTGATGAGGAAAGGACTCTGACTTAGATGACAAATGGGAGGCTGCTTTCCGTCAAGTGGAAGGCCTTCATGGAGTTACTTGGTGTTGAAGATCACGGACTTGAGAACCCAGTTGGATTCTGCCCTCATCGCAATGCAACGTCCACTCACAAGCAATCTCTCTGGCCCTACAGTACTTTGAAGATTCACCCCGTGACTCAGAAGGAGACCTATGAGCTGCCTGCCTATCTGGACATTCTTCATTGCATCTTCCGAGAGACTCTCTTCCCTCGCATTGGGAACTTGGATATGGTTCACTCCTTTCTCGTAGACATGCTTCTTTTCTGCTATCATGAGAAGGAAGAAAACACTGGAGAAACATTGGATATCTCTCATGTCATGTGGTCTGAACTCGTCTCCGCCATCTCTCAGCGCAAGTGCCCTATCTATGGTCCGTTTATCATGTTACTTATTGAGAAGGCTTGGGATCGCGTGTATCCTAATGTTGTGCTGGAGACTGGTGAGTTGATCCCCCATGAGATCAAGCGTCTGCGGAAGAAGGAGAACTGGGGCACCCCGGCTTCTGGGTCTGGGATTCCATCTGGAGCTGCTGACATGGAGATCGAGGTTTAGGCTGATGTTGACGATGATGCGGATTATGAGCCCTCTGGAGTGGAGCCCTCATGGGCGAAGAAGATCAAGCGCAAGATGAAGAAACTCTTTTGCATGGAGTCTCATGGATAGTATATGGCTCATGTTTCTGAGAAGAAGTCCAGGAGCCATCACAAGGAGCTCATGCGCCAGTTGGGTGCCACTATTGCCGGCGGCTCTGAGGGAAAGATCACTGATGAGGAGGAATGGGTTCAGCAGCACTGCTCGTGGACCGATTCAGACACCGAGCAGTTTCCTACTGATGATGGCAGTGCAGACAATCCCGCTGGGATGTGATGATGGTGACCCTCAGTTTACTATCACCTGGAGCTGTAGCAGCGCTCTTTACCTTTTTGGTGTCTCGATGCCAAAGGGGGAGAGAGCCTAGGGACTTGCCGTTGTCGAGTTGCGAGCGTGTGTTTGTGTGGCGTGTTTGCCTTGCCTGTATTTCTCGCAAACTCTTTTCTCGTCTTTGGCGCTTGTTTGGTTTATGTTTGTGAGACCCGGTACCCTATCATATGGTGTGAGACATATGCTACCTTATCCTTTTATTATCTAGTTTGTCAAGTACCTTGGTAGTTTGTGAGTTGCATGCTTATCCAGTCATATTCCCTGCTCACTCCTACTCATATGCATCAAAGCTCTATATGTTCCATTACCTGTTGCTAATGCTATAAGACTATAAAATATAGGGGGAGTATTGATCCTAATGTATGTGCTTTGCTTTCCTTAGACACCTCTAATTAGGTGCACACATTCAGGGGGAGCTCCGTCTATATTTTGTAGTTTTGGGATTCATTTACTTTCTTGTCTTACCTTTTGTGCAAATCCCGTGTTGTCATCAATCCACCAAAAAGGGGGAGATTGTTAAGGCATGTCTATCTCTAAGTAGTTTTGGTGATTGATGACAACGTCTTTGCGGACTAATCTTGCGCGTTGAGTATTTCAGAGATTTATCCTTTGGCACGAGACGATTCCCTCCCCTCGGAGTTTGAAGCGAAGACGGTGTAGCTCTTTCGATTATGTTTTGGTGGACTTGTGTCGTAGGAGTCACCGTACTATCAAGAGGGGGTCCGCATTGGTTAGGCTAGGGTGGAATCAACACGTACACATACCCTTTGCACCCTCTGAGCCTTCCCGCTTCGATGGAGGCTCCTTTGTTGCCTTCTCTGTGAGATCTGGTCCCAGCGGTAGTACCGCGGACCACAGCAGTAGTACCGCTCGAGAGCTACAGGCGGCAGTACCGCTCCACAGTGGTAGTATCACCTAGAGCTCTCAGCCGTAGTACCGTTGCGGCTCCGCACTCCTACCGCCTCGACTCGAGGGTGTCGCCTCTCGTGTCGGGTTTTGCGGCACTGGCAGCGATAGTAGAGGAGGTAGTACCACTCGTAAGCGGTAGTACCACCCTTACCTCCACTGCTAGTACCGCCCTGGGTCCAGGTCCTGCTCTTCTTCTTGCTTTCTTCTGTCTGCGCGACAGTACCACGAGGGGGAGCGGTAGTAAAGCTGGCCACAGTGGTAGTACCGCTGCCCCCAGCGGTAGTACCACTCTGTGCGGGGCTGAGAGGGGGTAACGGTTGGATTGTCTCCCCCCTTATAAAAGGAGGTCTTCTTCTCCAAATTGACTCACCTCTTTTCCCCCAAGCTCCATTGTTGCTCCAAAGCTCATTTTCGCCCGATCTCTCTCCCTAGCCAATCAAACTTGTTGATTCTTTGGGGATTGGTTGAGAAGGTCCAGACCTACACTTCCACCAAGAGAAATTTGTTTCCCCCCAATAATCCCTTGCGGTCTTGTTACTCTTGCACTACTAGGGAAAACCCTAGCAGTAGCGCTGGTTTTGTGCTCACTAGTAGCGCGGGTAGGCGCGCTACTAATAAGGTGCTACAGCTATTGCTTAGCAGTAACACGTGCGCGCACACGCTACTCCTTGGACAAATAGCTGCAGCGATTGTTCACTCCCACGCTACTGCTAATGTAACTACTGGCAGCGTGTTTTCTCTCCATCGCTACTAGTATTCTTTTTTTATTTTTTTATTTTTAGTGTATTTATGTGCCATCGTACAAATATTGGTACAATACCAGTTATGAGGTTTACATCATTATGTCCATAACAGTGTGTCAAATGAAGGTGGATTAGGTTCAAGTGGAGGCAATATGTGGTGCATGTCAAAAGTATACTACTAATCCAAACTTGATCTAGTTTGGACTAATAGTACTTTCGATGTGCACCACATGTTGCCTCCACTTGAATCTAATCCGCCAGCACAAGCTATTTAATCATCATCATAGTCATTACCACCAATAGTATTTATTTAATCACCACTAACACTAGCTAATAATAATCATCATAGTCATTACCACCAACACTACCTATTTTATCATCATAGTAATAGTGTAGCACATCATCATCCTCAAACTCATTTCTAGCTAGCTAATCACTCCTGTTGCTCTCTCATAGGTAAAATAACATAAAACATGTGTAGCTCTCCTCCTTTATCAAGTTGGAGCATGCAGATGAACCTGTCTCCTAATCGTGGGTAGCTCATCTGTTTGTTGCCCCCTAGTACTTCTCTGCGCTCCCCCATCACATATTTGGTCCAGTCTTGCACTATTAAGCATCTGTCGCTAATCTTGAATGCACTAAAGTAATCTATAGGATATCTTGGCCGTAAGCTAATAATACTCATGGTACCTTCAGTCTCGATCCCATAAGGCACAACATTCATCGGGAGTCCCTGTTGAAGAACATCGTATGGTAACATACTTAGCAATGAAGTTTAGCTTCAAAAATAATGTATGGAAAAGATGCACTGAGGACAAATAGTAAAAATCTTACCATCCTTCCTAAATAGATGTGACCGTAGTTCATTACGAACACTATTGGTCGCACGTTTTCAGTACTAACATTTCTAAATGCAGGAAGCAAATTTATCTTAACAGTATTAAGATCCGCAAGCCATGAAACATAATGACTTAGCTCCTCGCTGTTGAGTTCAGCCCCGGGACAGTAGTAGGTCATGTCTACCAAGCGTTGGACATGTTTTCTTGCACCGAAATAGGCTGACAATACAAATTAGTTGTCAACTATTTTTGAATAAACAATATCAAAGACATAAATATGGTTGAGAAACTTACATAATGGTATAACTGGAGGCATCTGCACATCGACCCAGATGTCGGTATTACCTTCAATATCATCTTCCGGACGAATATCAAAGGTGATAACCATATCAGGCTCAAATGCATAAGTCTTGCATAGTGCTCGCCATGTTTTGCATCCAAAATAGGTGTAGTCGTCTGAATTGTATAATTTTGCATGGAAAATATAACCATGCTCAGTCTTCAAGTAAACTTTCTTTACCTCCCTAGTATGACTGAAACCTATCTTATCCAATACAGAAACTCTTGCATGGCAGGGGATACGCTAGTAGAATAGTAAAAAAAATAAGTTGAAGCAGATGTCATGCTTAATTACGAAAAAGACTTGTCGTTGTGACTTCATCAGATCCACTTGAAGTTCTCGTCCAGCTTGATGCTGAGCGCCTATCATCATCTAGGAAGATTCCGTCGCACACGGCCGCTTCGTCTTCGCAGTATTTGCAAATACCGAAATCCTTTTCATCATCAGACATTTCCTATGTTCATAGTTAAAACATTAATTCAAAATCGATCGAAGACAACTACTAGGATACTCAACACACAAATCCGGGCACTCGATATTTCCTACATATTTTGGCACAAGTCATGCCAAAATTCACGGAAAAATCCGGCATTGCCTTTGCTAAAATAGGACATATCGAGCGCCTGAAATTTGCCGGAACGGAAATGAATCAACACTCCGGCAAAACATAGGCCACTCGGAGGTGTAACCTGCAAACATGAACGGCCACTTGGATATTGAGAAACACAAGATATACATTTCAAAATATCTTATAGGACTCAAATTAGCATGCATTCAATAAGCAAAAGTAAATCATCTCATGCGTTCGTACATCATCAAATATTATCACTAATACATCCCGAATAGTGTCATACATATAACATCACTAATACAACTAAAACCCAAGCACGCGACGGGTATCAGCGCGGGCAGTGGACATCCACAGAGAAGGAACCATCACGGGATCATAGCTCCAGTGAGATCCCTGGAGGACCTGCCAGGTATTGGAGAACATGTGCTCCAACGCAAACAAGTAGCGACGGACGTGCGCGTCCTCCTCACTGACACGGTGACGCACCACCTCCGCTGAGTCCTCGAGCCTCTAGACCGCCATCGCCCACGCGACCGCCACCAAAGAAGGTTGGGTCAACGACAGTGGCTCCTCACCAACCTCGCGCCCGGTGAGGTAGCGCCTCCAGTACCACCCGGCAGAGCCAGTCCCGGACATGGCCCATCTGGTCAAGCAGGTGTCGTCCTCCGCCGACTCGACGACGAGGATGCGGGATAGGCATCATCCACGTCGATGCGAGTTGCTTTAACTAAAAAAATAGCAACAAGTTCTTACTAACTAGTTCTATTAATTCAACTAGTTCTTACTAAAAATAAACTTACTATAAATAAAAATATACTAGTACCTAATTAGTACCTAGTTCTTACTAACTAATTAGTACCTAGGAACTACTGCCCTAATTACCATATAAGTAATTAACTAACTAGCACTAAAAATAGCCTAGGGTTCATACTAACTAGCACTAAATAGCTAGGGTTCATACTAAGCAGAAGAGGATCGAGAAGGGAGAGTGCTTACAGAGGGCGGGAGAGAGATGGGGTCGGGGAGACGGCGGCACCGAGGCGCGGGCGAGGCGGGTCGGGGAGACGTCGGTGAGGCGGGTCGGGGAGACGGCGAGGCGGGTCGAGGGAGACGGCAAGGGCGGGTCGAGGGAGACAGCGGCGGGCGGGGTCGGGGAGACGGGCAAGTAGGCGGGTCGGGGAGACGACAATGAGGCGGGTCGGGGAGAAGGGCGAGGCGGAGGCGACGAGGAATAGTAGAGGAGAATTGGGGGAGGAAGCAGAGGAGAGGGAATCAGGCCGCGCGGGGGGTTAGGTGAAAATAGCTTTAACAATAACGTGGGGAGGCAAAACGCGCTGCTGCTAAAATCCGTAGAAGTAGCGTTGTTCGTAGAAGGGCGCTACTACTATACCTAGCACGCCGAACGGTGTGGCAATTATAGTAGTAGCGCTTACTTTCTGCCGCCATCTTGCTAAGCGAGTAACATAGTACGGTTACGGCAGACGCGCTCTTCATAAGTAGCGATGGCGCCTCATTTTAACAAGCGCTACTGGTAACATTCTGTGTATAAGGTTTTCCCTAGTAGTGTTGGGTGTTTGAGCACCCTAGACGATTGAGGTCACCTCGGAGCCATATTCCATTGTGGTGAAGCTCCGTGGTTTCATTGGGAGCCTCCAATTCGGTTGTGGAGAGAGCCCCAACCTTGTTCGTAAAGGTTCGGTCGCCGCCTCCAAGAGCACCAATAGTGGAATCACGACATCTCGCATTGTGTGAGGGCGTGAGGAGAATACGGTGGCCCTAGTGGCTTCTTGGGGAGCATTGTGCCTCCACACCGCTCCAACGGAGACGTACCTCCCCTCAAAAGGAAGGAACTTCGGTAACACATCCTCGTCTTCACCGGCTCCACTCTTGGTTATCTCGTACATTTACTTGAGCAAGCTTATATTGTGTTGCATCTCTTGCTTGCTTGTGTGCTTGTTGTTGTTGCATCATATAGGTTGCTCACCTAGTTGCATATCTAGACAACCTACTTTGATGCAAAGTTTAAATTAGTAAAGAAAAGCTAAAAATTGTTAGTTGCCTATTCCCCCCCCCCCCCCCTCTAGTCAACTATATCGATGCTTTCATTATGTGAAAATAATACGGTAATATATGAACCACATACCCGATAACTTGCGTACAAACACCGTGGTAACTTTGACCAAAGGAAAAAAGTTGTTGAAAAATATACCCCGATAACTTATGTGAAAATAGCACGATTATATACGGACCTCATACTCAATAACTTACATACAAACACCGTGGTGAGTTTGACCAAAGGAAAAATTATCAATTTTTTATGAGTGGGAAAAAAACTTGTTGAAAAACATGCCCCAACAACTTATATTATGTGAAAATAACACGGCAATTTACAAACCGCATATCCGATAACTTACATACAAATACCTCGGTGACTACGATCAAAGGGGAAAAGATTGTTGAAATACATAACCCCCGATAACTTTATGTGAAAATAGCACGATAATATACAAAACGCATACCCCATAACTTAATACAAACATTGCGATAACTTTGACTAAGTAGGGAAAAAGGTGTCAAAAACATACCACCGTTAACTCATGTGAAAATAGCATGATAATATACGACCCGCATACTCGATAATTTATGTACAGACACCATGTTAACTTTGACCAATAGAGAAATGTTTTTTAAAATACATAACCTCGATAACTTATGTGAAAATAACACGGTAATATACGAACTACATACCCGAAAACTTACGCACAAACACCGCGATAACTTTTGACCAAGAGGATAAAATTTTATTAAAAATATAACCCCGGTAACTTATGTGGAAATACCATGGTAACTTGCATACCACATACGTGGTAACTTACATACCACAAGAGGGAAAAAATTGTTGAAATACATACTCGACAACTACTATGTAGATAGTATGATAATATACGAACCTCATATCAGATAACTTAAGTACAAACACTGTGGTGATTTGCATCTAAAAAATGAAGGGAGGGGACGCCCGAGTTTGTGAACCATCTGAACCGGTGTAAAACGTCCAGAAAAAAGTTCCAAATCCTGGACAAGTGAGCCTGTCGGTTTGAATTTTTATTTTCATTCAATCTAATCTCAGGAATGTGCAAGTAGTGTGCAACTTGAAAGAAATCAATAACGTGGCATAGCCTAGGCGGTTGTTGTTGCTAAATTAATTGTTGTAGGTTGAGGGTTTGATTCCCCTCCAATTGCATTTTTCGCTTTTTTCAAACTGAAAGTGTGTGTGCAGAATCGGGACGGGCCCGCCCCCAGCGGGGGGATCCGGGTGGCCCAGAAAATCGGGAGAAGGGAGGGGTTCGTATGGGGGTCGAGATGGCCCAGAAAATCGGGAGAAGGGATGGGTTTCGTGCGGCACGAGGGGGTGTGGTGGTTTTTGTAATCTGGCACGCGATTGCTGGTTATTACAGTCCAATCTATATTGAGAATTTCATACAGATGTAACACCGAGAAGGGCTCGGAGGTGCCTGGGATAGCAAAGATGGTCTTTAAGGAAACATAGCTCGATGGTATCAAGAAGAGTTTTTTGATGTTATAGGAAGCAGGGTTCACTCAACAGGGCTAACTCACTCCTCAAATCTGGTAGTACCGGGTGGAAAAAGTCGAGAGTATGGGGAGAATGCAAAACTAAAGAGTTGATTGCAAGAGCAGAATACTCGAAGATTTTGGTTGAAGGGGCCTTGACCCCTGGTTGGTGTCTCGTCTCCACTTCTTTGCACATGGAGTCTGCCTTATGCTCTAGTAGGGATTCTAGAGAAAACTGATATGGTGCCTAGACCCCTTCCTCCAGGTAGCGGGCTTGGGCGACATTATAGGTGCCCCGTTAAGCCCTTGGATATGTCGTGTTCAAGGATTGAGTTGAATGAGGGTAGGGTGTGGGGCTCTTCAAGCAAACCTTTTTCCATTTTTAGGTTGATGATTGCAGATACACTAATATGATCCTTGTAGAGATATTAAACCAAGTTCTCATATTCCTTCCATAAGTTGCAAAACAACAACAAAGTCGAGCTGCCGAATAATATATACAAGTTGAATGCTCGTTTGTTGCCATGGGATAACACATAAAGTTTTTGTACGTGCATGTAGTGCCCCTTGAAAGTTTTGGATATTGTTGGACAAAACAATTAAGGGACTAATGTGCTTGTGGGTATAAACAGGAGGTAGATCCCTGGCGAGTTAAGAGATGATTGCATATTGTGTGGAAGATGGCCCATAAAAATTGTGTTGGCAAGTAATATTTTTGAAATGTTGTTCGAGGAACAATTTGTTGAAGTGAGAAAAATGAAGCGGGCGTGAAGACCGTCGTTCTTTTCTAGTTTCATTTTTCTCTATTTTAGTCACAGGGCAAACTGTACTATTAAGGTGGGTACAAGAGACCGTTGAGATTTAGGTCTTCAATGCATGCTCAACCCAAAACCTATTTCTTCGAGTGAAGACAAGAGAAATATCTTCGTGTAGAGTGATTGTTCTCTAAGTCTGAGACGATGTTCTTCGGGACTCCAAGAAAGATGCACTTGCAGTTGAGTCAGACTTGACTTGTTCCTCAAGAAAGTCACGGTTTGAGTTTGAAATCTAAGTGTTATGCCACATGTAGGTTGTCCATGAGTGGTCAGTACCCTTATTGGTCATTTCATACCTCTGGATCGCTCCCACCCTAAATACCCCGCATCCCAACCCGAGACGGTTAGCTGCTCCATTTGATTTACACGACTTTGTCTGAGCAACAAATCCTCCGAGAGAATTGAAAGAATACTAGAGAGGAAAATCCCAGAGCCTATAATGTGTTAAGTGATTGAGCATCACGATGAACTAGATTGAAGTTTAGTTTGTGCCTATTACTCTTGTGGACTGTTCATCCACTAGATGGTTAGGTGTCAATTCAAAGTGATCAAGAGTATTGTGGATCCCCAAGAACAAGTTTGCGAAGGTCTAGAGATCACCTCGAAGATCTACTAAGATTAATGACTGGATTCTAAGGGAATTTGCGTCAAGGAGAATAGAGCAGAGAGAGATTTCCCCATGTGTTCACAAACTCGTCCAACCAGACATAACACTTAGCCTCCTCCAACCAGACATAACACTTAGCCAGAAGCGTGAGCTAGATGGGTGAACAAATGAAGGAAATATGCCCTAGAGGCAATAATAAAGTTATTATTTATTTCCTTATATCATGATAAATGTTTATTATTCATGCTAGAATTGTATTAACCCGAAACATAATACATGTGTGAATACATAGACAAACAGAGTGTCACTAGTATGCCTCTACAAGACTAGCTCATTGATCGAAGATGGTTATGTTTCCTAACCATAGACATGTGTTGTCATTTGATTAATGGGATCACATCATTAGGAGAATGATGTGATTGACATGACCCATTTCGTTAGCTTAGCACTTGATCGTTTAGTATGTTGCTTATGCTTTCTTCATGACTTATACAAAGTTCCTGCAACTATGAGATTATGCAACTCCGTTTACGGAGGAACACTTTGTGTGCTACCAAACGTCTAACGTAATCGGGTGATTTTAAAGGTACTCTCAGGTGTCTCCAAAAGTATATGTTGAGTTGGCATGAATCGAGATTAGGTTTTGTCACTCCGATTGTCGGAGAGGTATCTCTGGGCCTTCTCGGTAATACACATCACATAAGCCTTGCAAGCATTGCAACTAATGAGTTAGTTGTGAGATGATGTATTACGGAACGAGTAAAGAGACTTACGATGAACGAGATTGAACTAGGTATTGGATACCGACGATCGAATCTCGGGTAAGTAACATACCGATGACAAAGGGAACAACGATATCGTTATCGGTTTGACCGATAAAGATCTTCGTAGAATATGTAGGAACCAATATGGGCATCTAGGTTCCGCTATTGGTTATTGACCGAGAATGGTTCTAGGTCATGTCTACATAGTTCTCGAACCCGTAGGGTCCGCACGCTTAACGTTTCGATGACAGTTCATTATGAGTTTATAAGTATTGATGTACGAAGGTTGTTCGAGTCCGGATGTGATCACGGACATGACGAGGAGTCTCGAAATGGTCGAGACATAAAGATTGATATATTGGAAGCCTATGTTTGGACTTGGAAAGGTTCGGATGAAAGCAGGAAGTTACGGAACACCGGGGTTACGGAACCCCGGGAGGTCTATGGGCCTTGATGGGCCATAAGAGAGAAGAGGAAGGGCCGGCCAGGCAGGGCGCGCCCCCTCCCCTCTAGTCCGAATAGGACAAGGAGAGGCGGCGCCCTTCCCTCTTCCTCCTCCAATCCTAATCCAACTAGGAGAGGGGAGTCCTACTCCGGTGGGAGTAGGACTCCTCGGCCTCCTCCCCTAGGGCTGACCGCACCCCCTTGGCTCCTTTATATCACGGGGCAGGGGCACCCCATGACACACAAGTTGATCTACGGATCGTTCCTTAGCCGTGTGCGGTGCCCCTTCCACCATATTCCACTTGGTCATATCGTCGCGGAGCTTAAGCGAAGCCTGCGCCGAGAAGTCATATCGTCATGGAGCTTAGGCGAAGCCCTGCGTCGTGGAGCATCATCATCGTCCTGCGCCGTCGTCTTGTGGAACTCATCCCGACACTTTGCTGGATCGAGTCCGGGATCGTCATCGAGCTGAGCGTGTGCAGAACTCGGAGGTGCCGTCGTTCGGTGCTTGGATCGGTCGGATCGTGAAGGCGTCGACTACATCAACAGCGTTGTTATAACGCTTCCGCTTCGGTCTCACGTGCGTGGGCGGACCTCTCCCTCTCGTTGCTATGCCATCACCATGGTCTTGCGTGTCGTAGGAAATTTTTGAAATTACTCGTTCCCCAACAATGGCATCCGAGCCTGGTTTTATGTGTTGATGTCATATGCACGAGTAGAACACAAGTGAGTTGTGGGCGATATAAGTCATCTGCTTACCAGCATGTCATACTTTGGTTCAGCGGTATTGTGAGATGAAGCGGCCGGACCGACATTACGCGTGACGCTTACGAGACTGGTTTCACCGCTCCGAGCACTAGTTGCTTAAAGGTGACGGCGGTGTCTGTCTCTCTCACTTTAGTTGAACCGAGTGTGGCTCGCCCGGTCCTTGCGAAGGTTAAAACAGCACCAACTTGACAAACTATCGTTGTGGTTTTGATGCGTGGGTAAGAACGGTTCTTGCTCAGCCCGTAGCAGCCACGTAAAACTTGCAACAACAAAGTAGAGGACGTCTAACTTGTTTTTGCAGGGCATGTTGTGATGTGATGTGGTCAAGGCGTGATGCTACATTTTATTGTATGAGATGATCATGTTTTGTAACGAGTTATCGGCAATGGCGAGGAGCCATATGGTTGTCGCTTTATTGTATGAAATGCAAGCGCCATGTAATTGCTTTACTTTATCACTAAGCAGTAGCGATAGTCGTAGAAGCAATAGTTGGCGAGGCGACAACGATGCTACGATGGAGATCAAGGTGTCGCGCCGGTGGCGATGGTGATCATGACGGTGCTTGAGATGGAGATCACAAGCACAAGATGATGATGACCATATCATATCACTTATATTGATTGCATGTGATGTTTATCCTTTATGCATCTTATCTTGCTTTGATTGGCGGTAGCATTATAAGATGATCTCTCACTAAAATTATCAAGAAGTGTTCTCCACAGTATGCACCGTTGCTAAAGTTCAGTAGTACCCAGACACCACGTGATGATCGGGTGTGATAAGTTCTACGTCCATCTACAACGGGTGCAAGCCAGTTTTGCACACGCAGAATACTCAGGTTAAACTTGACGAGCCTAGCATATAACAGATATAGCCTCGGAACACGGAGACCAAAAGGTCGAGCGCGAATCATATAGTAGATATGATCAACATAGTGATGTTCACCATTGAAACTACTCCATCTCACGTGATGATCGGACATGGTTTAGTTGATTTGGATCACGTAATCACTTAGATGACTAGAGAGATGTCTATCTAAGTGGGAGTTCTTAAGTAATATGATTAATTGAACTTTAACTTATCATGAACTTAGTCCTGGTAGTATTTTGCAAATTATGTTGTAGATCAATAGCTCGCGTTGTTGCTTCCCTATGCTTTTATATGGTTGTTTAGATATGTTCCTAGAGAAAATTGTATTGAAAAATGTTAGTAGCAATGATGCGGATTGGATCCGTGATCTGAGGTTCATCCTCATTGCTGCCTGAAAGAATTATGTCCTTAATGCACGCTAGGTGACGGACATATTGCAGGAGCAAATGCGGGCGTTATGAGCGTTTGGCTAGCTCAAATATGATGACTACTTGATAGTTTAGTGCACCATACTTAACGGCTTAGAATCGGGACTTCAAAGGCGTTTTGAGCGTCATGGACCATATGAGATGTTCCAGGAGTTGAAGTTAATATTTCAAGCAAATACCGAGTTGAGAGATATGAAGTCTCCAACAAGTTCTATAGCTAAAAGATGGAGGAGAATCGCTCAACTAGTGAGCATGTTCTCAGATTATGCAGGTACTTCAATCGCTTGAATCAAGTGGGAGTTAATCTTCCGGATAAGATAGTGATTGACAGAATTCTCTAGTCACCATCACTAAGTTACTAGAACTTCGTGATGAACTACAGTATGCAAGGGATGACGAAAACGATTCCCGAGCTCTTCGTGATGTTGAAATCGACGAAGGTAGAAATCAAGAAAGAGCATCAAGTGTTGATGATTGACAAGACCACTAGTCTCAAGGAAAAGGGCAAAGGGAAGAAGGGGAACTTCAAGAAGAACGGCAAGCAAGTTGCTGCTCGAGTGAAGAAGCCCAAGTCTGGACCTGAGCCTGAGACTAAGTGCTTTTGCTGCAATGGAACTGGTCACTAGAAGCGGAACTACCCCAAGTATTTTGGCGGATAAGAAGGATGGCAAAGTGAACAAAGGTATATTTGATATACAGATTATTGATGTGTATTTTACTAGTGTTTATAGTAGCCCCTGGGTATTTGATACTGGTTCAGTTGCTAAGAGTAGTAACTCGAAGCGGAGTTGCGAGAATGAATGAAACTAGTTGAAGGGAAATGACGATGAGTGTTGGAAGTAGTTCCAAGATTGATATGATCATCATTGCACATTCCCTATACTTTCGGGATTAGTGTTAAACCTAAATGGTGTTTGCGTTGAGCATGAATATGATTTGATCATGTTTATTGCAAAACGGTTATTCATTTAAAGTCAAAGAATAATTGTTGTTCTGTTTAAATGAATAAAAACCTTCGATGGTCATACACCCAATAAAATAGTTTGTTGTATCTCGATCGTAGTAATACACATATTCATAATATTGATGCCAAAAGATGCAAAGTTAATAATGATAGTGCAACTTATTTGTGGCACTGCCGTTTAGGTCATATTGGTGTAAAGCGCATGAAGAAACTCCATGCTGATGGGATTTTGGAATCACTTGATTATGAATCACTTGATGCTTGCGAACCATGCCTTATGGGCAAGATGACTAAAGACTCATTCTCGGAACAATGGGCGAGCAAATGACTTATTGGAAATAATACATCTTGATGTATGCGGTCCGATGAGTGTTAAAGCTCACGGCAAGTATCGTTATTTTCGACCTTCACAAGATGATTTGAGCAGATATGAGTATATCTACTTAATGAAGCACAAGTCTGAAACATTTGAAAAGTTCAAATAATTTCAGAGTGAAGTGGAGAATCATCGTAATAAGAAATAAAGTTTCTACGATCTGATCGTGGAGGAGAATATTTGAGTTACGAGTTTGGCCTTCATATAAAACAATGTGGAATAGTTTCACAGCTCACGCCACATGGAACACCATAACGTAATGGTGTGTCCTAACGTCATAACCGTACTTTATTTTGATATGGTGCGATCAATGATGTCTCTTACCGATTTACCAATATCGTTTTGGGGTTATGCATTAGAGACAGCTGCATTCACGTTTAATAGGGCACCATCTAAATCCGTTGAGATGACACCGTATGAACTATGGTTTAATAGTAAACCTAAGTTGTCGTTTCTTAAAAGTTTGGAGTTGTGATGCTTATGTGAAAAAGTTTTCAACTGATAAGCTCGAACCCAAATCGGAGAAGTGCGTCTTCATAGAATACCCAAAGGTAACTATTGGGTACACCTTCTATCACAGATCCGAAGGCAAGTTATTCGTTGCTAAGATGGATCCTTTCTAGAGAAGAAGTTTCTCTCGAAAGAAGTGAGTGGGAGGAAAGTAGAACTTGATGAGGTAATTGTACCTTCTCCCTTATTGGAAAGTAGTTCATCACAGAAATCAGTTCCGGTGATTCCTACACCAATTAGTAAGGAAGTTAATGATGATGATCATGAAACTTCAGATCAAGTTGCTACCAAACCTCGTAGGTCTTCCAGAGTAAGATCCGCACCAGAGTGGTACGGTAATCATGTTCTGGAAGTCATGTTACTAGACCATGATGAACCTACGAACTATGAGGAAGCGATGATGAGCCCAGATTCCGCGAAATGGCTTGAGGCCATAAAATCTGAGATATGATCCATGTATGAGAACAAAAGTATGGACTTTGATTGACTTGCTCGATGATCAGCAAGCCATGTTAAATAAATGGATCTTCAAGAGGAAGACAGATGCTGATAGTAGTGTTACTATCTACAAATCTAGACTTGTCGAAAAAGGTTTTAGACAAAGTTCAAGATGTTGAATACAATGAGATTTTCTCACTTGTATCGATGCTTAAAAGTCTGTCCGAATCATGTTAGCAATTGCCACATTTTATGAAATCTGGCAAATGGATGTCAAAACTGCATTCCTTAATGGTTTTCTTAAAGAAGAGTTGTATATGATACAACCAGAAGATTTTGTCAATCCTAAAGGTGCTAACAAAATGTGCAAGCTCCAGCGATCCATCAATGGACTGGTGCAAGCATCTCGGAGTTGGAATATACGCTTTGATGTGTTGATCAAAGCATATGATTTTATACAGACTTTTGGAAAGGCCTGTATTTACAAGAAAGTGAGTGGGAGCACTACAGCCTTTCTGATAAGTATATGTGAATGACATATTGTTGATCGGAAATAATGTAGAATTATTCTGCAAAGCATAAAGCAGTGTTTGAAAGGAGTTTTTTCAAAGAAAGACCTCGGTGAAGCTGCTTGCATATTGAGCATCAAGATCTATAGAGATAGATCAAGATGCTTGATAAGTTTTTTCAATGAGTACATACCTTGACAAGATTTTGAAGTAGTTCAAAATGGAACAGTCAAAGAAAGAGTTCTTGCATGTGTTACAAGGTGTGAAATTGAGTAAGACTCAAAACCCGACCACGGCAGAAGATAGAAAGAGAATGAAAGTCATTCCCTATGCCTTGGCCATAGGTTCTATAAAGTATGCCATGCTGTGTACCAGATCTATTGTATACCCTACCTTTGAGTTTGGCGAGGAGTACAATAGTGATCTAGGAGTAGATCATGGACAGCGGTCAAAATTATCCTTAGTAGAATAAGGATATGTTTCTCGATTATGGAAGTGAAAAAAGGTTAAGTCGTAAAGGGTTACGTCGATGCAAGTTTTAAACACTAATCTAGATGATTACGAGTCTCAATCTGGATACATATTGAAAGTGGGAGCAATTAGCTAGAGTAGCTCCGTGCGAGCATTGTAGACATAGAAATTTGCAAAATACTTACGGCTCGAATGTGACAGACCCGTTGACTAAAATTATCTCACAAGCAAAACATGATCACACCTTAGTACTCTTTGGGTGTTAATCACATAGCGATGTGAACTAGATTACTGACTCTAGTAAACCCTTTGGGTGTTGCTCACATGTCGATGTGAACTATGGGTGTTAACCACATATAGATGTGAACTATTGATGTTAAATCACATGGCAATGTGAACTAGATTATTGACTCTAGTGCAAGTGGGAGACTGAAGGAAATATGCCCTAGAGGCAATAATAAAGTTATTATTTATTTCCTTATATCATGATAAATGTTTATTATTCATGCTAGAATTGTATTAACCGGAAACATAATACATGTGTGAATACATAGACAAACAGAGTGTCACTAGTATGCCTCTACAAGACTAGCTCATTGATCGAAGATGGTTATGTTTCCTAACCATAGACATGTGTTGTCATTTGATTAATGGGATCACATCATTAGGAGAATGATGTGATTGACATGACCCATTTCGTTAGCTTAGCACTTGATCGTTTAGTATGTTGCTTATGCTTTCTTCATGACTTATACAAAGTTCCTGCAACTATGAGATTATGCAACTCCGTTTACGGAGGAACACTTTGTGTGCTACCAAGCGTCTGGCGTAATGGGGGTGATTATAAAGGTACTCTCAGGTGTCTCCAAAAGTATATGTTGAGTTGGCATGAATCGAGATTAGGTTTTGTCACTCCGATTGTCGGAGAGGTATCTCTGGCCTTCTCGGTAATACACATCACATAAGCCTTGCAAGCATTGCAACTAATGAGTTAGTTGTGAGATGATGTATTACGGAACGAGTAAAGAGACTTACCATAATGAGATTGAACTAGGTATTGGATACCGACGATCGAATCTCGGGTAAGTAACATACCGATGACAAAGGGAACAACGATATCGTTATGCGGTTTGACCGATAAAGATCTTCGTAGAATATGTAGGAACCAATATGGGCATCCAGGTTCCGCTATTGGTTATTGACCGAGAATGGTTCTAGGTCATGTCTACATAGTTCTCGAACCCGTAGGGTCCGCACGCTTAACGTTCGATGACAGTTCATTATGAGTTTATAAGTATTGATGTACGAAGGTTGTTGAGTCCGGATGTGATCACGGACATGACGAGGAGTCTCGAAATGGTCGAGACATAAAGATTGATATATTGGAAGCCTATGTTTGGACTTGGAAGGTTCGGATGAAAACAGGAAGTTATTGGAACACCGGGGTTACGGAACCCCGGGAGGTCTATGGGCCTTGATGGGCCATAAGAGAGAAGAGGAAGGGCCGGCCAGGCAGGGCGCGCCCCTCCCCTCTAGTCCGAATAGGACAAGGAGAGGCGGAGCCCTTCCTCTTCCCCTCCTCCAATCCTAATCCAACTAGGAGAGGGGAGTCCTACTCCCGTGGGAGTAGGACTCCTCAGCGCGCCTCCCCTAGGGCTGACCGCACCCCTTGGCTCCTTTATATCTGGGGCAGGGGGCACCCCATGACACACAAGTTGATCTACGGATCGTTCCTTAGCCGTGTCGGTGCCCCTTCCACCATATTCCACTTCGGTCATATCGTCGCGGAGCTTAGGCGAAGCCCTGCGCGGAGAAGTCATATCGTCGCGGAGCTTGGGCGAAGCCCTGCGTCTGTGGAGCATCATCATCGTCCCACGCCGTCGTCTTGTGGAACTCATCCCGACACTTTGCTGGATCGGAGTCCGGGATCGTCATCGAGCTGAGCGTGTGCAGAACTTCGGAGGTGCCGTCGTTCGGTGCTTGGATCGGTCGGATCGTGAAGGCGTCGACTACATCAACAGCGTTGTTATAACGCTTCGCTTTCGGTCTCACAGTGCGTGGGCGGACCTCTCCCTCTCGTTGCTATGCCATCACCATGGTCTTGCGTGTACGTAGGAAATTTTTTGAAATTACTACGTTCCCCAACAACAAATCCTTTGTCGCCATCGAGCAACATGGTTTCTTACTCGCACTACTTTCTACAAGTTTCCTCTGTTTGCGAAGAAATTATCCCTCGACTTCTTTCTTTATGACCAGTTCTCTGAAACAACTGTATGTATTTACCTTCGTGTTGTTCGCCATGGTCACTTTAGATTTATCTCTTGTATGCATGTATGCTCGTTTGTGTAGTTTTATCTCTGCATAGTTGTCTTCTACCACCTGTCCTATTAGATTTATCTTTGTATAGTTACATTGTTATTTCTCTAAGTCATTTACTTCTGCAGTTATATTCCTATCTAGTTTCTCCCTTAGAGATAATTTATGTTGTGCTTCTTTGAGAATTTGAGAAACTTCTAAAATCCCCTATTCACCCCCTCTAGTCGATTTCCGATATAACTTGTTAATTGGATGTGTATATTTGGACGGATCATTTGACACTTATGTAAAAGAAATTGCTATGTGTAAATTAAGCAAAGCATTGTACAACATATTTTCTGTAGCAAAGGTGTGCATCTATCTCACACACACATTTAGCAATATCATCGAATGTGTGGCTGGCCTCAGCTTCACCTCCAGCTCCACACTACATCATAGAAAGCCCTAGGCTCCATCCTATGAAAATTTCCACCTTAATTGTGTACAGAGCTCTGCACCACCTGATCACCTATGATGAGACCTCTCATGTCATTTTATGTGTTCATTTTGTGAAACAATAGTGGCAGTTGAGAACTTGTGTGTGAACTATATTCTGTCTCAAGCAACTTTATCACACAAGTACTCAGCTTATTACAATCTCTAAGGCAATGAACAATGCAAAAACGAGTAAAGTTCAGATGAGCAAAGATCTTTATCTCTTTAAATATGACATCGTTGACCGAGCGGTTCTGATTATTTCCTTCGACCGCGTGCTTCAATAGGAGGGTGTCTGTTTCCACCACTGTAGCAGACATTCCCTAGCTTTGAGCGGAGAGGAAGAAGAGTGGTGCAGTGTGGACGATGTCGCAACCCTACTTAAATATGCATGGCCAGGCAGGCAAAGAGACGGGAAGCCATGGAAACCCGACTTCAATGCAGCGCATCGACCGACGCGAGCTTATTGGTCATTGTGTCGACATTGAAGCAGCGCCACCAGCTTGTTAGGTCGCCTCACTCTGACCAGCATCAATGTCGTGGAGTCACGCGCGCTCTAGAGCGATGCTGACCGGCATGAATGCACGGCAACCGCTTCGCGTGGAGAGAGTTTTGAATGGAAGCAGGGTGGTAGACGTCATATGTGGCAGCAGTTTGGACGCCCACAAAGCCCCTGGTCTGCATGAAGGAAAACGGATATCCGGACCGGTCTGCAGACCGATGGGGTACTGTGTTGGAGGACAAAATGCGCCCGGACCGAACGGTCTAGACGATTGCGGGCGGTTTGAGGATCCGTGTTGAAGATGTTGTCCGTAGACGAACCGTGATTTGCGCCATTGTTGACATGCCTACACTTGAAAATATAGAAAGTTTGGAGAACAAAATCCAGGGAATTATGCCTTTGAGCAAACAGGTGGCAGCAGTTTTAACCCACAGAACAAGCAATTCTTTCTGAATCACACATAAATAGCAGCAACTGATAAACGACAGCGTAACATGCAAAGTTCACAAATTACTGATAATCGGTAACAGCAACTGATAAACGACAGCAGAACATTCTTAAGTTTTCCAAATTTACCAATGAACTGATAAACCGTGATGGTTTGTTTTATATATAAAGCAAGGCGAAAGTCTTTTTGGGTAATTTACCAATGAACTGATAAACCGCATAACTCACATCACTATTTGTCCCCTTGGAGATGCTAGTTGAGCATTTTCAGAGCTATGCACATGAAAATAAAACACGTCCGGAAGTATATACTACTCCCTCTGTCCCATAATATAAGTGTGTTTTTGACACTAGTGCAGTGTCAAAAACACTCTTATATTATGGGACGGAGGGAGTAATTCACATATCACATCATGCAAGTTCGCATCATGGATTTGGCAGGTTGTCTGTAGCAGAGGAGGGCATGGGGTCCTGGATGCTGTCGAGCTCGGCTCTACGAGGGCGCTCCAGCGACAGTGGCATGCGGATCCCATCCCGGTACTTGCCGAGGCCCATGCCGACCTTGTACCCCATGGAAGCCATCATCTTGGCCCCAGCCTTGTTGTGCTCCAGGTACCCTGGGGGCAGCCCTGCGCCCGGATCTGTAACCACAACAGAGGCCAGACGGCGGCGCCCGGCCATATCAAGCTCGCGGACCCTGACCCGTTCGGCGATCCCCTGCCCGTGGCCCATGCCGGCGGAGACGAATGTGGCGGGCTCGGTCAAGTAGGCCATGTGGCGGGAAGCGGCGGGATCGGAGGACGAGCCGCAGATGGCGTGGTCGCGCGCCTCGGTGGTGCGCTTGCCGCCGCTCTGCTTGTAATCTCCCTCCATCGCGGGTCGATTTAGGGTTTGAGTTTCAGTTCAGTAGAGAGACGGGAGAGGGGAGGAAACCGTGAAGAGATGGGAGCGTATGTTTACTTTTCGTCTGTATTTATTTTCTAGACAAAACCTCGTAGTTTTATGTTTCTTAGTAGATTCGTTTTGTCAAAGGAAACGTTCAGCATACAATCCGTGCCACTCTTTTAGCGTCACGTGCCCTCAACGCCCCACTTAAGAAAACACGAAACTTATTTCTTTATCTATGTTGAGTATTGTGATTATCAGAAAAGACGGGATAGACTAGGATTTATTCTAGCTTGTCTTATATTTCAAATAGATCATTGTATTAATATATATGCCCACGAGGCTCAAGCAATACAATCAAACTATTAAATCAAACCTCTCTCTCCCTTCTAACATGGTATCTATCGCAAATCGATCCTAAACCCTAGCAGCCGCCGCTACCACACTTGCGTGCCGCCCCCGGGGCGGTCGGCCTCCATGACCGCGACCGGGGGCCACGCCGCCCGTACCTAGGGTTCGTCCGCCGGCCGTGTTGGCCGGCTGCCCTAGAGTCCTTTTCCCGAGCTCTTGCTCTGGGTTTTTCACATAGACTACACTACTACTAATGGCGCACCTGTTTTGCCTACTAATGGCGCACCACAGGTGCGCCATTAGTATCACGCCACTAGTATTTTTTATTAATGGCGCACCACTGGTGCGCCATTAGTATCTGGTATACTAATGGCGCACCACGTAGTGCGCCATTAGTTTTTCCCACAGTGCGCCACTAGTGTCTGCTATACTAATGGCGCACCACATGGTAGTGCGCCATTAGTAACAAGTTTTTTTTTGTTTTTTCTTAATCACAGGTCACTATTTCACATATGAGATATCCAACACATATATATACAACAAGCATCCATATAACAATCATAGCCAACACACAAGTTCCATCATATATACAGACATAGCCAACACATAGTTCCATCGCTACATATTACAAAAGTTTCACATTGTTCATCCAACACCGTTATCCATCAATTCACAAAAGTTTTACATTGATACAAAATAAAAAAACAAATGGAAAAGAAGCACTCAATCCATGCAAGCTTCCGTGAATTAAATCAAATCTGCAAAATGATAAACAAGAAGTTAGAAGAAGAAGAAGACTAGAAGAATACTAGAAGAAGAAGAACACTAGAAGAAGAATAAGAAGAATTTTGGAGCCAACTTAGGTAAAATGAAGCTAACATATGTCATTTTGGAAAAGAAGAAGAATAAGAAGAAGACTATAAGCTTATTATGTAAACTTGATCATTTTGTGCTAACATAAGTTATTTTGGAGCTAACCTATAGGAAACTAAGCATATAAGCTCTAAGTTAGCATATTAGAGCCAACTTAGGTAAAATGAAGCTAACCTATGTCATTTTGGAAAAGAAGAAGAATAAGAAGAAGACTATAAGCTTATTATGTAAACTTGATCATTTTGTGCTAACATAAGTTATTTTAGAGCTAACCTATAGGAAACTAAGCATATAATAAGCTCTAAGTTAGCATATTAGAGCCAACTTAGGTAAAATGAAGCTAACCTATAGGAAACTGAGCATATTAGATATAACATAGGTAACTAAGTATATATATATATATATATATATATATATATATATATATATATATATATATATATATATATCATTTGGAGATCGACATACCCGACATAGTTCAGTTCTCATTGTTCTTCTTCTCCTTCCTCGACCGATCGCCAAGAGCGGCGGGCGGTGGAGGCGGTGGAGGCGGTGGGATCTAGTCTTCTCGACAATTGGCGTGGTCATGTCGCCCAGTGTGGAATCACCGGCGCCACCACCGGTGCGTGGTCATTGTCAGGCACCACCACCATCACGAGGCCACCTTCAGGCAGGACGGGCACGACCATCGCTAGGTCATCCTCAGCCACCTCCATCTCTTGCCCATGGTCAGCCACCACCACCCTCTCCTGCCCATGGTCAGCCACCACCATATCTTGCCCTTGGTCAGCCACCACCAGCGCTAGGTCATCCTCAGCCTGATGCCCATCGTCATCCTGGAGCTCCTCATCCCCACTCTGCTCCTCTTCTCCCGCACTCCAGTCCGGATCATCCTTCTTGTTGTCTATGCTGCTGCCAGAATCGCTGCTGCTTTCGCTACAGACCAGAATCGCTGCTTTTTTCGCTTCTGACCATAGTTGTTGCTGCTTTGGCTGTAGCCGATGTCATTCTGCTGCTCCCATTACCTGTCCAAATGCAACAATGACCGTTAACAATCGATGTGAGACAAAGCCAAATGTAGAGGAATAAGAAGAGGCGAGAACGCATCATCATCATCATCGTCGATTAAGCGCATGCGACACATAGTCGCGTTGAACACCTTCACGATGAGCATGTTGGCGTCGTCGTCAATACTGAAGAGAAGGAAGTACCCCAGCCGTGGAGTCGTGAGCACGGTAGAACTTCTCCCACCCACGAGACAAGTACATGTGGCCCTCCTTGATCACCAACTCCACATCCCACTGCTGCGAAACCCGCTGCCGACTGTCGCAACTTCACATTATTTGGCGGATCTTCACCCATCAAGCATGTTCATAAACTGTCGGCAGCCTCTGCAGTTTGGGACAATGGGTGATGTAGCAAACAACAAATATCATAATGAGATGGGTGAAGGGGAGATCTCTCGTTTTATATACCTGCGTCATGGATGATACTGAAGTCCCAAGTATGATACTGAAGAACTCGGAAGCATCCAACTCGTACTGCGGTGGCTGCTTCCCGCCATCTCTGATAAGCAGCAGAAGAGACCAATTAGTACCCTTACAACAGATCATAAAACATGCATGATAACAGGCTATACTGAAAGGCCAATTGTACCCCTACTTAATTAAGTACTAAGATACCCCGGCCCATGCATTAGTAGCAAGTACCCCATATGTTCAATTTTTAGCAAAGTCATGCTAAAATTCATGGAAAATTTCAGCATGACCTTTGCTGAAAATAGGACATATGGAGTACCCGAATTTGCCGGAACGGAAGTTAATCGACATTCCGGCAAACTCAAGGGCCTCTCAAGGGCCTCAAGCAGCAGCGGCGTCTCCCAGGACCCCTTTTTTTGCTAAATTTCTTTGAGCAACAATCAGAGCAGAAAATTCAGCATATTTCTATACAACAGCACTGTAAAGATGAAGAACAGTTCTACAGCAGCCCATTTATATACAATAGCATATTTGGTCGTACCAATTTCTGAAACAATTCAAATCTGAACTGTATCTTGCGTAGGCACCACTACTGCAAGTGCCATACTACTGCAAGTGCTATACTACTGTAGGAAAGGAGGATCATCATAAACATATATAGGAAAGGAGGCCCATTCCTATTTTAGGAAGCAAACAGATGTACACATAAGATAAAAATGTAGTGCTGAAAGTTTAATGCTTACAAAAGACTTGCTGAAATAGTGAAAAATATGGAGTCACCAAGCTGGCTAAGAAACTCCCAAAGTCCACTAGCAAATCCAAGATATAATCCTGTTACACACATCATAACAATTTAAGATAATTAGGATAAGGATAGTAGGAAATGAAAAAGAAAGAGCTCAAAAAACTCCCTAATTGGGAGATTTTTATTTGCACCATCTTCCATATCAATATCATATACACATGGAGATGGCGTCATTCAACTTGAGCATGAGCTAGTTTAGTCATCCAGCTTACTGCATACACATGGAGATGGTGTCATTCAACTTGGAACACATCAAACTTTTGTCCCGCTACTTCACCTCAAAACTCACAGCTTTTTCGTAACAAAAACGGCGAATAATAACACACAAAGCAGATATATGAATGAGTTCCATGGTGGATCTGCTATGTTCACGCACACGATAATTCAACAAAACCTTTTTATGGACCAAGGAAACAAAAATCAAGTGTTCAGCAAAAATATGACCCTGAATGCAAATGGAGCTTAGGTCCCAACAAATGCAGGTAGCTCTGGGAACAGAATATAAGTGAATTAACAACAACAGCCTAGGTATTGTAGGTATTCAAGACTACAAGTTCCGACACGGTAACCTTGCAACACAGTGATAGAGTTTAGCTCAATCATCAAAGTAAGGAACGTTGGCAATAATCAAACACGGTGTATGTAGCAAGTGGCAACTTCCAGTTGAGACCACCATTTCCATGCTAAACACTAATCAGCAGGCACTCTCCTGCTACAGCTAACCAAAATCTGCTAGCTGATTCTTAAATCAGACAGTTTGAGCACTACAATTCTCACAAGATCTGCAATAGGCATTTACAATTAAAATGTTAGGCATTTGTAGGCATTTTTCATGTTAGGTATTTACTGAACATGTTTACTGAACATGTTAGGCATTTACAACTCATTTGTCTGTTTGAGCACTACAATCAGACAGTTTACTGAACATGTTAGGCATTTGTCATTTTACAATTAAAATGCACTTGTTTGTGTGGACTAATTTTGAAGCAGTTTGTAGAGTACTGTCAAAATTCAGAATGGTGACTGAATTTAACAGACAAACAAGAACCTAACGCGCATTCTCCAACTAATAAAACCGATCAAGAAGCAGCGGCGGCGTCACGACGGGGCGGCGGCGGCGAGCTCCTGCTCCTAACCCTAGGTCGCCGCCCCGTGGGGGCATGGGGATGAGCGGGGGAGAGAGGGAGGGAGGGAGAGAGACTAACCATCGTCGATGAGCAGCAGCCCCGCGGGGAGGCTCGCGCCGCCGTCCGTCCGAGGCTAGCCGCCGTCCGTCCGTCTGTCGAGGAGCCCGTCCGTCGAGGAGCGCGGGTGTCACGCCCAATATGCGACCCTATCCAAAAGGAACTCGAAGGTCCCACCAAGGATAGACCCGCATATTGAAACGCTTTTGCAAGGTGGATATCATTACATCAACATTACATAATAGATGGGGATACATACATAAGGCATACAAAGCCACAAGAATACATCAACATCATATACAAGAGATCAACATCCGCCTACGGTTGAAACATAAACAGAAACTCAAACAATATCCACCCTGCTAGCCCAGGCTGCCGACCTGGAACCTATCCCCTGATCGAAGAAGCAGAAGAAGAACTCCAATACAAGCGAACATCGCTCTCACGTCATGATCATCGCAAACCTGTACCTGCAACTGGTGGTGTAGTAATCTGTGAGCCACGAGGACTCAGCAATCCCATTACCATGGGTATCAAGACTAGCAAAGCTTAATGGGAAAGGAAGGGGTAAAGTGGTGAGGTTGCAGCAGCGACTAAGCATATATGGTGGCTAACTTACGCAAATGAGAGCGAGAAGAGAAACAAAGGAACGGTCGTCAACTAGTAATGATCAAGAAGTGATCCTGAACTCCTACTTACGTCAGACATACCCAGAAACCGTGTTCTCCTCTCGATCAACCCCGAAAAGAGACACTCACGGTTACACACACGGTTGGTGTATTTTAGAAGAGTTTGCTTCAAGTTTACTACAACCGGATATTAACAAATTCCCATCTGCCACATAACCGCAGGCACGGCTTTCGAAAGTTCAAACCCTGCAGGGGTGTCCCAACTTAGCCCATGATAAGCTCTCGCGATCAATAAAGGATATTCCTTCTCCCCGGGAAGACCCGATCAGTCTCGGAATCCCGGCTACAAGACATTTCGACAGTAATAAAACAAGACCAGCAAGACCTCCCGGCGTGCCGACACCCTGATAGTAGCCGCGCGTATCTCGTCTCAGTCCACGACCGGATGAACACTACGTACGGCAACCGACGATACCCCAAGTTGCCTTGGGGCGGCACCGCAAGTGGCTCTGGTTTGGACCAACACTTAGACAAGCATTGGCCCGGGGGGCTGAATAAAGATGACCCTTGGGTTAATTACTCCCAAGGGAAATGTAGGTGGTGGTGAGGCAAATGGTAAAACCAATGTTGGGCCTTGCTGGAGGAGTCTTATTCAAAGCGAACTGTCAAGGGGGTCCCATAAATCACCCGACCGCGTTAGGGACGCAAAATCCGGGAACATAATACCGATATGACGGAAACTAGGGCGGCAAGAGTGGAACAAAACACCAGGCATAAGGCCGAGCCTTCCACCCTTTACCAAGTATATAGATGCATTAATTAAATAAGATATATTGTGATATCCCAACAAGTAAACATGTTCCAACAAGGAACAACATCTCCATGTTCAACAAGGAACAAACTTCATCTTCACCTGCAACTAACAACGCTATAAGAGGGCTGAGCAAAGCGGTAACATAGCCAAACAACGGTTTGCATAGGAAAGGTGTCAAAGGTTAGAGGCTGACATGGCAATTTGGGATGGCTTGATAAGCAGGTAATAGGTAGCGCAGCATAGCGATAGAACGAAGCAACTAGCATAGCAATTATAGTAGTGAGATCCGGGTAGCGGTCATCTTGCGGAAATCCCGCAAGGAAGAAGAACGAGTCCATGAAGAAGACGAACGGATGAAGCGAACCAAGCGTGAGCGAACGAATCCTCACGATCGCAACAAACGGGAACTAACAAGAAGAAGCACACAACATAGTAAACACACCACACATGAACAAGGCATGATGCACAAACAAGCATGATGCATGACAAGACGACATGAAGCTACTCATGGCAAGAGATGATGCAAACAAGAGCAACACATCAAAACAAGTTTAAATGAGGCCGGAAACAACATATAACAATTCCGGTAAGTCCTCATATGCAAATTTCGAAATTGGTCCAGATCTGAATAAACCTTATGTTCAAGTTGTTAAACAGCAAGTTAATATGCACCACGATGATCTACATGAAATTCTAGTCAAGTTACATATAAAGTTCATTAGATTCGGAGCTACGGCCTAGAAGATATGAGCAAAACAAGATAAACATGGCATTGATGCAAAATGCATACAAACATCAAGCAAACACCTCAAAACAAGGATGCAACATGATAATATGAAACTACATGAAAAATCAAGCAAGTTTCATATAGAGCACACTCAAAAGCAGACAGCGGTTCAACACATACACATGAAACAAGTCATGACAACAATCTGCCCAAAACAGCAACTAGGCATATTGCAAGCATCAAAACAACATGCTACAGTACCACAATATGAAAACAAAAGGCATGGGCATGAGGTAAAAGTAAAGCACAACAAAACATGAACGCTGAGCTATCTCCAGAAATCACTAGAACATGCTCAAAAAGACATGGCAAGATTGCAAATAATAACAGTTCAGACTTTGCAGAAAATAACATCAGGTTGCAATGTTTAGACCTATCAAACAACATGCTACAGGAACTTATAATAGCAAAACAAGGCATGGCATGAATCGACTCAAAGCATAGAACAAAAGTCCCTTACTGACCATGAGCCAAAAGGGATCAGAAGATATGATGGCACCCATGTAAACATGGCAAGTTATATTACAGATTCATGCATGGCAGGAACAACAATAAGTAGGCATGTTGGTGAGCTTTAACCACTCACCACAGATAAATACATGGCATGGAAAGGCAACCAACAGTAAGAATACATGGCATAGAAGCTATATATGGCAAGAACAACATCATAGCATACACGGATCAACTACAACAACCTTGGCAAAATTGAATAACATGTAAACAACCTGCCAGGAAACATTTTATAGCAAAAGTAGAGCTCGATTGACTCAAGCTATGGCACTCCATAATTGCAAACAAGGGCATGGATGGATAGAGAATAACCATATGTTCAAAACATCATTACTGAAGTATCTCAAAATAAGCATGGATCTCTCGGTAGCATCAAGTTTACATGGCATAAAAATATCAGCAGAACAGGGGCTGAAATCAGCAACATCATGAAGCCTAGTTTGCATGCTTGTGCTAGTCACCACAGAGACCACAAAAATACATGGTATACACCCCTGTAAAGATGGCATGGCATATTACAAAACACATGTAGGACTCAAGTTCATAGGATGCACACATCACTCATGGCAAAAATGACAAAATTGCATGTTCTGATAAGAATCTGAAACTAACATCACATAGCCCTCTTCTAACAGCATTTCGGGCATCAAGATGAGCTCAAATGAAAATGATGCACTGAGATGAAATGATGTACTCGTCAAGACGAACAATTTGACATATTACACGCCCAAAACGAAGCTACGGATGCAGAGATGTGATGCGATGAAGATGCAACAAAATTAATGCAGAAATATGACTTAAGAGGGAATTTCGAGGGGAAGAGGTCAACCGAGATCGGATCCGGGCGCGCGAACCGAGGCCGGATCGGGCTCCTCCCGATCCGCTGCGGCGACGGACGTGGTGGAGGAGGAGGAGTCGCCGGCGCGGCGACGGACGGCGGGAAGGCGCGAAGCACGGACCTGGCCGGAGGAGGACCGGCGAGGGCGGCGCGCCAGCCGCGAGCTCCGGGCGGCGGCGGCTTTCTGGGCGCTGGCGTGTGGCCGGGCGGCGCGGAGGAGCGGACGGCAGCGGCGGAGGGGCCACGGGCGGGGGCGCGCCACCGGCAGCGGGACCGCCGAACACCACGGGCGCTGGCGGGCGGCTTCGCCGGCGCCGGAGGCGGGCGGCGGCGGGCTGAGCGGGGCGCGGGGCGCTGGAGCCGGCGCGGGCGCTGGTCTTGCCGCGCCCGGGCGGGCTCCCGTGGGCCGAGCGGGCTGCGCGGGCGCGGTGGCGGGCGCCACGTGGCTACGCGTGAGAGGCCGGGCGGCGGCGCTGGTTTGTCCGGACGGCGGCGGACATGTCCGGCGCGCAGAGGAGGTGGGATCTAGGGTTAGAGATGGTTTCAACCGCGATTTGGACGGGGGAGGCACATATTTATAGGTAGAGGGAGCTAGGAGTGTCCAAATGAGGTGCGGTTTTCGGCCACGTGATCATGATCGAACGACCAAGAGCATGGAGGGGAGTTTGGTGGGTTTTGGGCCACTTAGAAAGGGTGTTGGGCTGAAAGATAAAAGAGGTCTTTACGGTTACCCGGTTAACCGTTGGAGTGTCAAACGACCTCCAAATGGCACGAAACTTGATAGGCGGTCTACCGGTGGTATACCAAGGCCGCTTGACAAACCTCGGTCCATTCCGAGACCGTTTAACACCCTCACATGAAAAGAGGTAAAAGGGGGCGCCGGGAGACATAGGAGTGCCGGATTGCAAAACGGACAACGGGGAAAATGCTCGGATGCATGAGACGAAGACGTATGCAAAATGAAATGCACATGAAGACATGATATGAAATGCAGAAAATGACATGGCAAAGTGCAACACGCGAGCAAATGGCATGGCAATGTTGACGAATAACTGGCAGGCACCTGGCGCATCGAATCCGGGGCGTTACAACACTCCTCCACTAACAAGAGATCTCGTCCCGAGATCTTAGGACCGAGACGGAAGGGAAAAAGGATGAGGAGAAAACAAGAACTCAAGAGAACAAGCAAAGAATCGAGAGCACTCGAGAAGAAGAGAGGCACGACGAGAATGCCGAGAATCGAAAGCTCACGGAATCAGATAGACTATGAAACAACTCGTTCTAACCGGAGTGGTTAGAATGAGAAAAGAAACGAATAAGACTGAAACGATTTAGGCAGCACTCCGGCTAAAACATGAAGACATGACACAAAACCTCCGGAAAGAATTGAAAGAATTGAATGAAAAGAACTTAGAAGGAAGGATTGAACGGAGTTGTTGAAAAAAAATCACCACCGGAAAGAATAAGATTGTTGTGGACTTATGGATAACATCTCGAAATCATGAGGTGATAACCGACCACAAGCGGAAATGATTGGATAGCTGAAAAGAACGAAGAAATACAAAACTCCACTTCAAAAGAATACGGAGAGTTAATTACACTTCGAGATACGAGAAGAAAAGATACTTGAATTCCACCAACAAAATCTTGATGAACTCTTGAAGAATGAATTAAATCATAAAGAACCACCATGAAGAACTCCGGTAACAAAAGGATGATGAGATAAAATGAACGAAGAAAGAATAAGATTAAAACGTTGCGGTGATTTAGAAGGAGGTTCCGATGACATGGCCGAGGAGAAATTGAACTCCGGAAAAGAAAAGATGAACGACTTAGATCCGAGAAAAACACTCATCACGAACAATCTCCAAAGAAAGAATTAATCAACTTGACCACGATGAAATGAGAATAAGAATTATTTTATGCTTATCCTTCATCAATTAAATTGATGAGAAGCAATGGATTGCATACAACTTATCCACGTTGGGAAAAGATTAAGGGAAGATATAGCGCCAAATTTGGGAAGGTCTCCTTGAACCACCGGTAGGATTGGAAAGAACGAATGAATATAAATGATAATCAAGGAAAAAGAATCTGAATGAACCACCGTAAGAATTCGGAAAATGACTGATGAAAGAGAATGAATCACCGGGAAGAATTAGAAGAACAAATATGATTGAGGGGATTTAGATGCAAAAGAACAAAGAGATCATGAGCTGATTAAAGAACACTTGAACGAAGCACCAGAAGAATATTGAGATGAACGAAGCTGAAAACTTGGAACGAAGAAATATTCTGAAAAGATGACCTCCGGATGATCGAGACGAAAAACAACTCCTGAAATTCTCCGGATGGATGAAAATAATTGCACAACTGGAAACAACTAGATAGGATAACATCGAGCTATCACCATGAATCTTCAGGAGAACGGACAAGATTTAGAGGAAAACTCTTCTTCAATCTTCACCTGACGACGAGAAACACCACCAAAATTGTTGAGGTACTCCGGAAGAATGAATAGCGAAGAGGTCGAGCCAACAATGAAAATGATTTGAAATCGATCTTGGGAAGGCATCTGACTGATGAAATTCATTCTTACGTCACACTTGAAAAGAATTGGGAATAGCTCCGGGGAAATTAAAAGAGTCAGGTAAGATCCTGGGAAAGACCTGTGGGTTAGGGCCCACTAAAAGAAAACACTGTTGGAAAAGATTGTTGAACAGATAGATGATGCACCGGAACAATTGAAATATTTGAATGAGGTGACAACCTCGAATTAATTCAAACACCAACAAATCTCCTGAGATGTCTTCGGAACTCCGGAATGATAAGCTGGCGAGAGGCCAACGAGCAAAGAGAACACTTGATCCAAGGAAAGAATATGATCAACACCGAAAAACTTGAATTGAGTGCACCGAAAAAAGAAAGGGATGAAGAATGACGAACGAGACGAGAATTCACTGGTTGAAATAATTGAGGGAAGACTGAAAACGGTTCCACATGAATGAAATTAATGGTCGGAAGAAACTCAAACTCCGGGAATAATAGGGTGGGAGGGCGGGAAAACAAAGACAACTTGGAAGGGGAAACCGACGAGTATCTTGAAGAGAAAACACCGGTTGAAATCATTGAGGAAAGAAAGCAAAGACTTCGCACGAGTAGGATGGATACTCGATTACGCACTTCGGTTCCGAGAAGAAGAAGGGTAGGCGGGTGGGAAAAACAAGGACAACTTCGGACAAGGAAAAACAACGACGTCGGAGGAAGAACTGAGGATTGAACTCAAAGATGAAGAGGCTCGAGTCGACTTGACGAGAAAAGCACCGGATGAAAAGAGCTGAGGAACAACGATCGGAAAACCAACTGTGTGAACCTAAAGAAAAATTTGAAGGGGAAGAGAAGTAATTCAAAACACCTACGTCAAGATTCCTCACCGAGCGACGAAGGGCAGAGGAGTAAAAGAATTCCTACTCTCGATATAACTAGACTCGAAAATAGTTTTATTCTAGACTCAACTGCGGCCAAACTACACGATCAATCAAGGGGCTCCTAGGGTCGGTCGAGGCTCGATACCAACTTGATCACGCCCAATATGCGACCCTATCCAAAAGGAACTCGAAGGTCCCACCAAGGATAGACCCGCATATTGAAACGCTTTTGCAAGGTGGATATCATTACATCAACATTACATAATAGATGGGGATACATACATAAGGCATACAAAGCCACAAGAATACATCAACATCATATACAAGAGATCAACATCCGCCTACGGTTGAAACATAAACAGAAACTCAAACAATATCCACCCTGCTAGCCCAGGCTGCCGACCTGGAACCTATCCCCTGATCGAAGAAGCAGAAGAAGAACTCCAATACAAGCGAACATCGCTCTCACGTCATGATCATCGCAAACCTGTACACGCAACGGTGGTGTAGTAATCAGTGAGCCACGAGGACTCAGCAATCCCATTACCATGGGTATCAAGACTAGCAAAGCTTAATGGGAAAGGAAGGGGTAAAGTGGTGAGGTTGCAGCAGCGACTAAGCATATATGGTGGCTAACATACGCAAATGAGAGCGAGAAGAGAAACAAAGGAACGGTCGTCAACTAGTAATGATCAAGAAGTGATCCTGAACTCCTACTTACGTCGAGACATACCCGAAACCGTGTTCTCCTCTCGATCAACCCGAAAAGAGACACTCACGGTTACACACACGGTTGGTGTATTTTAGAAGAGTTTGCTTCAAGTTTACTACAACGGATATTAACAAATTCCCATCTGCCACATAACCGCAGGCACGGCTTTCGAAAGTTCAAACCTGCGGGGTGTCCCAACAGCCCATGATAAGCTCTCGCGATCAACAAAGGATATTCCTTCACCCGGGAAGACCGATCAATCTCGGAATCCGGCTACAAGACATTTCGACAAGAATAAAACAAGACCAGCAAGACCTCCGGCGTGCCGACACCACGATAGTAGCCGCACAGTATCTCATCTCGAGCCACAACCGGATGAACACTACGTCGACAACCGACGATACCCCAAGTTGCCTTGGGGCGGCACCGCAAGTGGCTCTGGTTTGGACCAACACTTAGACAAGCATTGGCCGGGGGCTGAATAAAGATGACCCTTGGGTTAATTACTCCCAAGGAAATGTAGGTGGTGGTGAGGCAAATGGTAAAACCAATGTTGGGCCTTCTTTGGAGGAGTCTTATTCAAAGCGAACTGTCAAGGGGTCCCATAAATCACCCGACCGCGTTAGGGACGCAAAATCCGGGAACATAATACCGATATGACGGAAACTAGGGCGGCAAGAGTGGAACAAAACACCAGGCATAAGGCCGAGCCTTCCACCCTTTACCAAGTATATAGATGCATTATTTAAATAAGATATATTGTGATATCCCAACAAGTAAACATGTTCCAACAAGGAACAACATCTCCATGTTCCAACAAGGAACAAACTTCATCTTCACCTGCAACTAACAACGCTATAAGAGGGCCTGAGCAAAGCGGTAACATAGCCAAACAACAGTTTGCATAGGAAAGGTGTCAAAGGTTAGAGGCTGACATGGCAATTTGGGATGGCTTGATAAATAGGTAATAGGTAGCACAGCATAGCGATAGAACGAAGCAACTAGCATAGCAATTATAGTAGTGAGATCCAGGGTAGCGGTCATCTTGCCTGAAATCCCGCAAGGAAGAAGAACGAGTCCATGAAGAAGACGAGCGGATGAAGCCGAACCAAGCGTGATCGAGCGAATCCTCACGATCGCATAGAAAGCAGGAACTAACAAGAAGAAGCACACAACATAGTAAACACACCACACATGAACAAGGCATGATGCACAAACAAGCATGATGCATGACAAGACTACATGAAGCTACTCATGGCGAGAGATGATGCAAACAAGAGCAACACATCAAAACAAGTTTAAATGAGGCCGGAAACAACATATAACAATTCCGGTAAGTCCTCATATGCAAATTTCGAAATTGGTACAGATCTGAATAAACCTTATGTTCAAGTTGTTAAACAGCAAGTTAAGATGCACCACGATGATCTACACGAAATTCTAGTCAAGTTACAAATAAAGTTCATTAGATTCGGAGCTACGGCCTAGAAGATATGAGCAAAACAAGATAAACATGGCATTGATGCAAAATGCATACAAACATCAAGCAAACACCTTAAAACAAGGATGCAACATGATAATATGAAACTACATGCAAAATCAAGCAAGTTTCATATAGAGCACACTCAAAACGGAGCAACGGTTCAACACATACACATGAAACAAGTCATGACAACAATCTGCCCAAAACAGCAACTAGGCATATTGCAAGCATCAAAACAACATGCTACAGTACCACAATATGAAAACAAAAGGCATGGGCGTGATGTACAGGTAAAGCACAACAAAACATGAACACTGAGCTATCTCCAGAAATCACTAGAACATGCTCAAAAAGACATGGCAAGATTGCAAATAATAACAGTTCAGACTTTGCAGAAAATAACATCAGGTTGCAATGTTTAGAGCTATCAAACAACATGCTACAGGAACTTATAATAGCAAAATAAGGCATGGCATGAAGCTACTCAAAGCATAGAACAAAAGTCCCTTACTGACCATGAGCCAAAAGGGATCAGAAGATATGATGGCACCCATGTAAACATGGCAAGTTATATTACAGATTCATGCATGGCAGGAACAACAATAAGTAGGCATGTTTGTGAGCTTGAACCACTCACCACAGAGCAATACATGGCATGGCAAGGCAACCAACAGTAAGAAGACATGGCATAGAAGCTATACATGGCAAGAACAACATCATAGCATACACGGATCAACTACAACAACCTTGGCAAAATTGAATAACATAAAAATAACCTGCCGGGAAACATTTTATAGCAAAAGTAGAGCTCGATTGACTCAAGCTATGGCACTCCATAATTGCAAACAAGGGCATGGATGGATAGAGAATAACCATATGTTCAAAACATCATTACTGAAGTATCTCAAAATAAGCATGGATCTCTCGGTAGTATCAAGTTTACATGGCATAAAAATATCAGCAGAACAGGGGCTGAAATCAGCAACATCATGAAGCCTAGTTTGCATGCTTGTGCTAGTCACCACAGAGACCACAAAAATACATGGCATACAACCCTGTGAAGATGGCATGGCATATTACAAAACACATGTAGGACTCAAGTTCATAGGATGCACACATCAATCATGGCAAAAATGACAAAAGTGCATGTTCTGATAAGAATCTGAAACTAACATCACATAGCCCTCTTCTAACAGCATTTCGGGCATCAAGATGAGCTCAAATGAAAATGATGCAATGAGATGAAATGATGTACTCGTCGAGACGAACAATTTGACATATTACACGCGCAAAACGGAGCTACGGATGCAGAGATGTGATGCGATGAAGATGCAACAAAATTAATGCAGAAATATGACTTGGAGGGAATTTCGAGGGGAAGAGGTCAACCGAGATCGGATCCGGGCACGCGAACCGAGGCCGGATCGGGCTCCTCCCGATCCGCTGCGGCGACGGACGCGGTGGAGGAGGAGGGGTCGCCGGCGGCGACGGACGGCGGGGAAGGCGGCGCGGGGCACAGACCTGGCCGGAGGAGGACCGGCGAGGGCGGCGGGCGCTTTCAGGCCTTGGCCTGCCTGGCCGGCGCGAGGAGCAGCCGGACGGCGGCGGAAGGGGCTACGGCGGGAGGCGCGGCCACCGGGCGGCGGGACCGCCGAACACGGCGCGGGCGGGCGGCTCACCAGCCGCCGGAGGCGGGCGGCGGAGGGCTGGGAGCGAGGACGAGGGCGGGCAGGCGGTCGGTGCGCAGTCTTGAGCCAGGCGGGCGGCTCCCGTGGGCGAGCGGGCAGCGGCGGCGCGGGTGGCGGGCGCCACGTGGCTGCGCATGAGAGGCCGGGGCGGCGGCGCAGGTTTGTCCGGACGGCGGCGGACATGTCCGGCGCGCAGAGGAGGTGGGATCTAGGGTTAGGGGTGGTTTCAACCGCGATTTGGACGGGGAAGGCACATATTTATAGGTAGAGGGAGCTAGGAGTATCCAAATGAGGTGCGGTTTTCGGCCACGTGATCGTGATCGAACGACCAAGAGCATGGAGGGGAGTTTGGTGGGTTTTGGGCCACTTAGAAAGGGTGTTGGGCTGCAAGATAAAAGAGGCCTTTACGGTTACCCGGTTAACCGTTGGAGTATCAAACGACCTCCAAATGGCACGAAACTTGACAGGCGGTCTACCGGTGGTATACCAAGGCCGCTTGACAAACCTCGATCCATTCCGAGACCGTTTAACACCCGCACATGAAAAGAGGTAAAAGGGGCGCCGGAGACATAGGAGTGCGGATTGCAAAAGCGGACAACGGGAAAATGCTCGGATGCATGAGACGAACACGTATGCAAAATGAAATGCACATGAAGACATGATATGAAATGCAGAATATGACATGGCAAAGTGCAACACGCAAGCAAATGACATGGCAATGCTGACGAATAACTGGCAGGCACCTGGCGCATCGAATCCGGGGCGTTATAGCGGGGAGGCTCGCGCCGCCGTCTGTCCGAGGAGGTCGCGGGCTCGAGGGGGGAAGGGGAGAGGGAGGCGGCGGGTGCGCGTGGGCGGATCTTGGCGTGAGTGGGTCGGGCAGCAGCGGCGGCGGCGCGGTGGAGGAGGGACGAGGAAGGAGCGCGCGTGGATCGAGGAGAGGAACTGGCGAGGGGAGAGGGAAGGGGGGATCGGGCGAAGGGGTACACACTATAGCAATGGCGCACCACCCTCTGGTGCGCCATTAGTAGTTTTTTTTTCTTATAGCAATGGTGCACCCACCTCTGGTGCGCCATTAGTAACTTTTTTTTCTAACAGCAATGGCGCACCCACCTAGGGTGCGCCATTAGTAAAAAAAATTCATTATTTCTTGTTGCATCTAATAATTTGTTTTTTTATCAAATTTTTTATTTTCATGAGGACTAGAACAGAAGATATCATCAAATATCATCATTTTTTTTTTGAAAATATCATCAATTTTTGTTAATTGAAAATATCATCAAATTTGTTATTTGAAAACATCATCAAAAAGTGGGGGAGGGTGCGGTGTGTCGGCGGCGGCGGTGGAGCGGGGGAGGGTGCGGGGGGTGCTCGGCGGCGAGGGGGATCTGGCGAGGGGGATCGGATAGCTATCGAGAGGGAGGGGGATCGAGATCGAGTGTCCTCATGAATATTCAATATTTTTTCATATTGAATATGAAAAAATATCATCAAATTTGAAAAAATATTCATGAATTCTGCCCATGAAATTTAAAAATATTCATGATATCAAAAAGTGCCCGAGAAATGAAGACTATGATTTAAATACAATCGATCTTAGCTAGCTATCTGTTCACAATCTTCTTGCCCTTCTTTTTCGCAAATGGAGTTCTTCTGTGGAACGGACGTCCTTTAGGTAGGGTGGTCCTGCTTCTTCTTGTGGTGTGTGCTGTTACTTCATCGTCGTCGTCATGTTCGATCTTGATTCGCCGTGCTTGTCGAAGTCTTGCTCATTGGCTACTCCATCCATTCGATGATCTTCCTTTTGCCTCTCCTCACGACAACACGACCGGGCTTTGGCGGGTCGGTAATGAAGAAGCATTGGTCCACTTGGGAAGCCAATACCCATGGCTCATTTTTCGGTGACGTTTATGTCCATGGTCTTGATTTGGCCGGGTATAACCATGGTGGTGAAATCTGGTCTTCTTTTAGGGCGCTCTTGGCCCATCGACACGGAACATCGGACCTTCTCTCCAACGTAGCTCAGCTCCCAGATCTCCTCGATCCTTCCGTAGTATCTGTCCTTGTCGTTGCGGTGTAGGATTCCATTGTTACCCCGGAGTTCTGATAACCATCGCTCTTCATGTCCTTGTTCTCGGTGTAGAATGTGTAGCCGTTGATATCGTACGCCTCATAGGTCATCAGGTTGTGCTCGGCGCCCTGTGACAAGGCGAATATGAGTTGTTCTTCCGTGGAAGAATCCTCATGTAAACGGTACGACAGAAGCTTCTGCTTGAACCAACGCATGAAACATGAGTTGTGCTCTTTGATTATATCTCCGTCCGTCCTCTGTTGGCCTCGGTCATTGTACGTCTTCTCAATAAAGGTTTTGTGCTCTACCACCCAAGGATCGACCACGTCTATGTGTTGTAGCGCGACTAGGTTTGCTCTTTCAAAGTCGGCGAGTCGACCCTCGAAGTCGACATGCATTTCGCGGCGACCCTCACAGTGACCCCATCCAGCGAAGCGTGCCGAGGTGCTGTTGACGGGCAGACCAGCGGGTTCTCGATGCCTAGATAATTCGTAGTAGGAGATGCACTCTTGATCGAAAAGCCCTGGCTATACTTCCCTCTGGGCGTGACATGTTGCGAGCGTATCCTTTGATGACACCATTCATCCTTTTGAATGGCATCATCTGTGCAGGAACGTCGGCCCGAGTTGGATGATATCCTCCATGATATGGACCAGCGGATGCACCATAACATCGAAGAATGCGGGCGGAAGTACATCTCAAGCTCGCATAGTATCACCACGTTCTCTTCTGTAGCCTTCGAGTTGCCTCATGCCAATCGACTTCCGAGAGATGGCGTTGAAAAAGTTGCATAGGCCAAATAGCGTTTCCGCGGACGTGCGCGTCCATGATCCCACGGATTACAACCTGGAAGTATCTGCGTCATCGGCCGTGATGATCGTGAGACTTCATCCGCTGAACTTCGCTTCGCTGGGTCTAGGTATCTGCTTATCTTCCCAGCGTAATCAGTAGGAAGTTTTACTCCTAGGAGGCAGGTGAAAACTGCTCGATCTCCTCGACTTAGAGTGAAGCACGCGGAAGGTAATCATTTCTGGTCTTCTTGGCCTTTTTGCCTTTGCGGCGACTTTACGTGTCTGCTTCGCCTCATCATCATCATCATCATCATCATTAGCGTGAAGCTCCTGCCGATGCCCATTGATTTCAAGTCTGCCCTTGCTTTCGCCCATCTTTGGTCCTCTCGGCATGTTGAGCAGGGTACCAGCGACTCTCGCTTTACGTTCTTCGTGATATGCATAACATAAAGGCTGTGAGGCACACGGTGGATCTTCGATCGGCAAGTCCCTGAAAATAGACCTCGTTTTCCATACCTTCAGCAGCGGCTCTGGCGCCTTTTGCTTCTTTCCCGGCTCTGGCGCCTTTTGCTTCTTTCCCGGCAGTGGGCAGTCTTTCCAATTTTTCAACAGCTCGTCTATTTCCTCGCCGCTCCTTGTACACGGGCGTTTTCGGGGTTCGGTTTCACCATCGAACAGATCCTTGCGTTTCCTCCACGGGTCATCATCACGAAGCCACCTTCGATGTCCCATGAACACGGTTTTTGAAGACCCGTGATCTCTATCTAGCTGGCGATACGTTGTGTCATCCATGCACCTTACGCATTCAGAAAATCCGTGGACTACCTGCCCCGCGAGATATCCGTAACCGAGATAGTCGTGCACCGTCGTGAGTAGTCACGGCTCTCATAGGGAAATATTATTTCTGCGGCGTCCCCACGTATTGGCTGGTGTTTTCCACAGCGTGTCTAGATCCTCCTTCAAAGCCCCAGATCTGATTGATGTCGTTCCTGGTTGTTTCGCCCTTCAATTAGCATACTCATGTGAATGTACTTCCTCTTCATGCACAACCAGGGGAAGGTTGTACATCCACACAAACACAGGCCAGGTGCTATGTGTGCTTCTCGGCTGCCAAGCGGATTGACTCCATCGGTGCTCGCGCCCGAGACGATGTTCCTTGGATCCTTCCCAAATTCTGGGTATTCGAAGTTCAACGCTTGCCACTGGCTCACATCCTTAGGGTGACTCGGCATCTTTTCTTTTTTATTTATCTCCGGATCATTTCCATCATCTTCTCGCTTCTTCTCCTCCCTATCCGCGTGTCAACGCAGGAGCTTTGCTACCTTAGGGTCCGCGAAATACCGCTGCAGACGAGGAGTGATCGGAAAGTACCACACCGATTTTCGAGGAGCTTTCTTCCTCTTCTTGTATCGAGTGACGCCGCACACCGGACATATGGTAGACTCCGCGTGCTCGTCCCAATAAATCATGCAATTGTTCATGCACACATGGTATTTCACGTCGGTAAATCCAGAGGACACACAATTTTCTTCGCCTTCTCGAAACTGGTCGGGCACTTGTTCCCCTTGGGAAGGCGTTAGTGCGAAATGACATGTTCTCGTCGAAGCATCGTCGGTCATTTTGTGTTTTACCTTCATCTCGAGCCATGGCGTTACTTTCAGCGGTATCCTCGGCCTGCATCCTTCATACAATGGAGTAACCACGTCTATCTCCGCTGATCCAGCTTGGCTTTCTCTCGGCGGCAGCTCTTGCGTTATCCGTCTGCTTGAGAAGCAACTCTTGAATATGAGGGTCCTGCACCCAGCCTCCATCGTCGTCTGCTCCGGCATCTTCATCTTCATGATCATGCCCTTTGTCTTGATCTTCCTCATCATCATGTACGACATCTTCTACATGATGACTGTGTACAGCATCACCGTCGTGATCATGTCCTGGAGATTCTTCGTCTTCTCGCCCGCCCTCGCCGCGGTGGTTGTCTTGTTGTCCTTCCTCATTTCTTGCCCGCCCCATGGGCGACTTCATAGTCATCTTCATCACCTTGCCACCGATAGCCATCCATGAAACCACGCAAGAGCAGGTGGTCCCGCACCTGCCGAATCCGGGTCCGCAATAAGGCTCTTGACTTGCATCTTCGACACGGACATCTTATCTCCGTCTCGTTCTTTTGAAGCATCTCGGCCTTTGCGAAGCTCAAAAACCTATTCACGATGCCTTCGGTCATCGTGCGGACCATGGTCGCCTGCGGGGTAGAGCAAAACGATATTTTAGAACCAAGAAAAAATTTGGCATGACCTTCCCTTAAAAAAAGGACCAAAAAGAATGCATAGTGCCAAAATTCTCGCCGAAACGGAAATGAATCAACATCCCGGCAAAATATTGGCAACTATCGCATTTCAAATACCGGTACCTGCAAACACAAACATATATGTAACAGCACAAACATATGCAACATCACAAACATACATAGATCTAGCTAGGCCACAAAAAGTGCATGTGCACGTTGTTGGAGCGAGCTAGGGAGAAAAAAATAGATCTACAACATGAAGATAGCTTTCCCTTACTTACCTATCAAAAAAGGTAATTTCACCACTTAATTTTGATGAATCTATGGTGCAAATGAGGTGAGGAGGAGGAGGCAGCCGAAAGTTTGGAGAAGGGGTGGAGGGAATGAAGTGGGGAAAGTGAGTGGGTAGGTGTGGCTGTCCAAAATATCTTGTTGGGGTCCCAGGTTACTAATGGCGCACCACCAGCAAATGCGCCATTAGTATGTCTGCTACTAATGGCGCACTGCAGGTGGTGCGCCATTAGTAGTTTTGAAAAATATACTAATAGCGCCTCGTGCATCTAGTGCGCCATTACTAGTTAGAACTAGTAATGGCGCACTTCGGTCGAATCGCCATTAGTATGTATGTAAAATGAAAAAAAACTTTATTACTAGTGGCGCACCATTTTTCTGGTGCGCCATTAGTGTCTTCCACACTAATGGCGCATCACCAACTAGTGCGCCATTAGTATATAGTAGTGGCGCACTACATCACTGGTGCGCCATTAGTGTCAATCCTATCTATAGCCATTTTCCTAGTAGTGCTAGGATTTGTTCTGGCTTGTCTTGTATTTCAAATAGATCATTGTATTAATATATATGCCCACAAGGCTCAAGCAATACAATCAAACTATTCAATCAAACCTCTCTCTCCCTTCTAACATGGTATCTATCGCAAATCGATCCTAAACCCTAGCCGCCGCCGCTACCGCACTTGCGTGCCGCCCCCGGGGCGGTCAGCCTCCATGACCGTGACCGGGGGCCGCGCCGCCCGTACCTAGGGTTCGTCCGCCGGCCGTGTTGGCCGGCTGCCCTAGAGTCCTTTTCCCAAGCTCTTGCTCCGGGTTTATCACTCTCTTGCCGGTCGTTTTGATCGGCGTTTTTCTTTTTGATTTTCCGATCTAATCTTGATCGGTTTGCGTCGTCCACCGCCGCCGTCGACCCCGTACGCCTCTACTCCAACACCGACGCGATCGGCCGGCTTCTTCATCGACCCGGTGGCCTCGCGCGTCGTCCGCGCGTCAGCCAGCCGGTCACCCGACCAGCGGCCTCGCGCGTCGTTCGGCGTCGCCCACGGTCGCTCCGACCCGGCGGCCCAGGCGTCATGCGGCGGCCCTTCCCCGCCACCGTTCGCGCGCCGGCCCGCCCGTCGATCTACGTCGACCGTCACCGCCCTGCTCCAACCGGGACTCCTGCATCATCCCGACCCGGCGGCCTCGCGCCATGAGGCAACCAATCATAGCCGTCCTGCCGCCCGCCGTCACCGGCTTCATCTCGGACTCCGTCGCCACCCCGCCTCCACCGAGCAGCGTCCCCGACCTCGCGCGCAATCGGATTGATCACCCGCCCGCCGCCGCGATCCGCCTCAGCTACGCAACGCGACCGACCTGGCACGTCGGTTGCGCGCGCCTTCGCAGGCCCCGTGAAGATCGTCCCCGAGTTCAGCGCGCCTCTCCATCGATCGAGCATCGGGCTGCCGCTGTGTCGCCCCAACGGGCCGCAGCGCCACCGCCCCGTGTTTCTTCCCGCAGCTGCATCGACCCGCGTGCTGCCGCTGCGTCGCCCCTTTGGGCCGTAGTGCCGCGGCCCGCGGTCTACCACCGCCTCGAGTACGTCTGTTTCAGGCCGTCTCCGTGGCAGCACTGACCCTCGCGTTGCCGCTGCGTCGCCCCATCGTGCCGTAGTGAGCGTGGCACGCGGTCTCAGCCGCCGCCCGAGGCCGTCGCCGCGGCTGCACCGACTTGAGTGTCGCCGTTGCGTCGCCCCTTCGGGCCGCAGCGCCACGGCCTGATACGACTCCAACGTATCTATAATTTTTTATTGTTCCATAATATTATATTATCTATTTTTGATGTTTAATGGGCTTTATTATATACTTTTATATTATTTTTGGGACTAACCTACTAACCCAAGGCCCAGTGAAAATTGTTGTTTTTTGTCTATTTCAGTGTTTCGCAGAAAAGGAATATCAAACAGAATCAAAGCGGAATGAAACCTTCGCGAGAGTGACTTTTGGAACAAACGTGATCCATAGGACTTGGAGTGGACGTCAAGAAACAATCGAGGAGGCCACGAGATAGGGAGCCGCGCCTGCCCCCTAAGCGCGCCCCCACCCTCGTGGCCCCTCGCAGCTCCACCGACCTACTTCTTCCTCCTATATATACCCATATACCCCGAAACTATCCAGGAGCACCACGAAACACTATTTCCACCATCGCAACCTTCTGTACCCATGAGATCCCATATTGGGGCCTTTTCCGGCGCTCCGTCGAAGGGGGAATCGATCACGGAGGGCTTCTACATCAACACCATAGCCTCTCCGATGATGTGTGAGTAGTTTACCTCAGACCTTCGGGTCCATAGTTATCAGCTAGATGGCTTTTTCTCTCTATTTGGATCTCAATACAAAGTTCTCCTCGATCTTCTTGGAGATCTATTCGATGTAACTCTTTTTGCGGTGTGTTTGTTGAGATCCGCTGAATTGTGGGTTTATGATCAAGATTATCTATGACCAATATTGGAATCTCCTCTGAATTCTTTTATCTATGATTTGTTATCTTTGCAAGTCTCTTCCAATTATCAGTTTGGTTTGGCCTACTAGATTGATCTTTCTTGCAATGGGAGAAGTGCTTAGCTTTGGGTTCAATCTTGCGTTGCTCGATCCCAGTGACAGCAGGGGAAACGACACGTATTGTATTGTTGCCATCGAGGATAAAAAGATGGGGTTTATATCATATTGCTTGAGTTTATCCCTCTACATCATGTCATCTTGCCTAATGCGTTACTCTGTTCTTATGAACTTAATACTCTAGATGCATGCTGGATAGCGGTCGAAGTGTGGAGTAATAGTAGTAGATGCAGAATCGTTTCGGTCTACTTGTCGTAGACGTGATGCCTATATACATGATCATGCATAGATATTCTCATAATTATGCACTTGTCAATCAATTTCTCGACAGTAATTTGTTCACCCACCGTAATACTTATGCTATCTTGAGAGAAGCCACTAGTGAAACCTATGGCCCCCGGGTCTATTTTCCATCATATTAATCTTCCGCCAACTAGCTATTTATGTCGTCCTTTATTTTGCAATATTTACTTTTAGTCTTTATCATAAAAATACCAAAAATATTATCTTATCATCTCTATCAGATCTCACTTTTGCAAGTGGCTGTGAAAGAATTGACAACCTCTTTATCGCGTTGGTTGCAAGGTTCTTATTTGTTTGTGTAGGTACGAGGGACTTGCGTGTGGCCTCCTACTGGATTGATACCTTGGTTCTCAAAAACTGAGGGAAATACTTACGCTAGTTTGCTGCATCACCCTTTCCTCTTCAAGGGAAAACCAACGCATGCTCAAGAGGTAGCAAGAAGGATTTCTGGCGCCGTTGCCGGGGAGTCTACGCACAAGTCAAGACATACCAAGTACCCATCACAAACTCTTATCCCTCGCATTATACTATTTGCCATTTGCCTCTCGTTTTCCTCTCCTCCACTTCACCCTTGTCGTTTTATTCGCCCTCTCTTTCCGTTCGCCTCTTTTTCGCTTGCTTCTTGTGTGTTCGTTCTCTGTGTTGCCGTCATGTCTGAAACTGGGGAGGTTATTGTTGATAAGGATAATAATATGGAAAAGTTTGATGTTTTTGATGATTCTCTTGAAGATCCTACTATTTTACACACTAAAAAGTTTTGGATTGGTAGCGGTAATATTATTGGGAAAGGAGATATTCAAGATTTCTTTACTTGTGCCGGTGCCCTGCCCTCTATGGGTGGGTCTATTCTCCATAGGACTAGTAGTCTTGCGGATGCTATATCCTTGCTCGTAGTTGAACTTGAAAGACAATTTATCCATATGCATCCTGATACGTCTCCAACGTATCTATAATTTTTTATTGTTCCATGCTATATTATATTCTGTTTTGGACATTATTGGGCTTTATTATAAACTTTTATATTATTTTTGGGACTAACCTATTAACTGGAGGCCCAGCCCAGAATTGTTGTTTTTTGCCTATTTCAGAGTTTCGCAGAAAAAGAATATCAAACGGAGTCCAAACGGAATGAAACCTTCGGGAACGTGATTTTCGGAACGAACGTAATCCAGAGGACTTGGACCCTACGTCAAGAAAGCAATCAGGAAGGCACGAGGTAGGGGGCGTGCCTACCTCCCCAGGGCGCGCCCTCCACCCTCATGGGGCCCACGTTGCTCCACCGACGTACTTCTTCCTCCTATATATACCTACGTACCCCCAAACTACCAGATACAGAGCCAAAAACCTAATTCCACCGCTGCAACCTTCTGTACCCGTGAGATCCCATCTTGGGGCCTGTTTCGGAGCTCCACTGGAGGGGGCATCGATCACGGAGGGCTTCTACATCAACACCATAGCCTTTCCGATGATGTGTGAGTAGTTTACTTCAGACCTTTGGGTCCATAGTTATTAGCTAGATGGCTTCTTCTCTCTTTTTTGATCTCAATACAATGTTCTCCCCCTCTCTCGTGGAGATCTATTCGATGTAACCTTCTTTTGCAGTGTGTTTGTTGAGACTGATGAATTGTGGGTTTATGATCAAGTTTATCTATGAACAATATTTGATTCTTCTCTGAATTATTTTATGTATGATTGGTTATCTTTGCAAGTCCCTTCGAATTATTAGTTTGATTTGTCCTACTAGATTGATCTTTCTTGCAATGGGAGAAGTGCTTAGCTTTGGGTTCAATCTTGCAGTGTCCTTTCCCGATGTGATGAGGGGCAGCAAGGCACGTATTGTATTGTTGCCATCGAGGATAACAAGATGGGGTTTATATCATATTGCATGAGTTTATCCCTCTACATCATGTCATCTTGCTTAAAGCGTTACTCTGTTCTTATGAACTTAATACTCTAGATGCATGCTGGATAGCGGTAGATATGTGGAGTAATAGTAGTAGATGCAGGCAGGAGTCGGTCTACTTGTCTCGGACGTGATGCATATATACATGATCATACCTAGATATTCTCATAACTATGCTCAATTATGTCAATTGCTCAACAGTAATTTGTTCACCCACCGTAATACTTATGCTCTTGAGAGAAGCCAGTAGTGAAACCTATGGCCCCCGGGTCTATTTTCCATCATATTAATCTTCCAACACTTAGTTATTTTTATTGCCTTTTATTTTACTTTGCATCTTTATCATAAAAATACCAAAAATATTATATTATCATATCTATCAGATCTCACTATCGTAAGTGACCTTGAAGGTATTGACAACCCCTTTATTGCGTTGGTTGCGAGGATTTATTTGTTTGTGTAGGTGCGAGGGACTCATGCGTGGCCTCCTACTGGATTGATACCTTGGTTCTCAAAAACCGAGGGAAATACTTACGCTACTTTGCTGCATCACCCTTTCCTCTTCAAGGGAAAACCAACGCAGTGCTTAAGAAGTAGCACATCCTTGCATACAAAGGATTTTTCTAGAGTTTTCCAATATCGAGCATTCTTTTGTTAAGTGAGCGGCTACTATCTTTTTGGCACATGAGTTCAGATTTATACTGAAAGAGGCCAATGAAATTTTTGCGCATTATAGGGTGGACGCTGGTCGTCCTCCCATAGAAGCTATCATTTTTAATCAAGACTTAATGCGTTTACGATCTTTAGATCATGTTGCTTACAATGAAAACCTTAGAAAGAAAGTTCCTACCGATGTTCTAGTTGATAGAATTTCTGAACTCAATGATGACTTTGCTATTCAGAACAACGGGTTAGGTTTTTCTCTTGAACAAAGGCGCGTGACTTATTGCCAAAAGAATGCTTATAATGATGAATTGGTTGTCCAATATAAGGGGCCAAAGGAGGAACCGATACCTCCCAAGCTTGATCTTGGGGACTTTTGTCCCATTAAATTTAGCCCTTTTGATTACTTTTGCTTGCCACAAAGAAAACTTGCTGCTGAACGTAGGGAATATGAGATGATTTTTCGTGATTTACCTTACCATTATTATGGTAATACCTAGATCTATCCTCGCCTTTATGCCCAGCTAGGGGCGTTAAACGATGGCGCTTGTTGGGAGGCAACCCAATTTTATTTTTGTTTTTTGCTTTTTGATTCTGTTTAGTAATAAATATTTGATCTAGCCTCTGGTTAGATATGTTTTTATGTTTTAATTAGTGTTTGTGCCAAGTAGAACCTTTGGGGAGACTTGGGTGAAGTCTTTTTGATCTTGCTGTAAAAAAACAGAAACTTTAGCGCTCACGAGATTAGCTACAACTTTTACTGGAGAGTGCTATTTAGTTTATTCTTTTTGCATATGATTAATAGATAAATTCCTCACGTCCAGAAATTTATTTCAGAATTTTTGGAGTTCCAGAAGTATGCGTTTGATACAGATTACTACAGACTGTTCTGTTTTTGACAGATTCTATTTTTCGTGTGTTGTTTGCTAATTTTGATGATTCTATGGCTAGTATCGGAGGTTATGAACCATAGAGAAGTTGGAATACAGTAGGTTTAACACCAATATAAATAAATAATGAGTTCATTATAGTACCTTGAAGTGGTGCTTTGTTTTCTTTCGCTAACGGAGCTCATGAGATTTTCTGTTAAGTTTTGTGTTGTGAAGTTTTCAAGTTTTGGGTAAAGATTTGATGGATTATGGAACAAGGAGTGGCAAGAGCCTAATCTTGTGGATTCCAAAGGCACCCCAAGGTAAAATCCAAGGACAACCAAAAGTCTAAGCTTGGGGATTCCCCGAAAGGCATCCCCTCTTTTGTCTTCGTCCATCGGTAACTTTACTTGGAGCTATATTTTTATTCACCACATGATATGAGTTTTGCTTGGAGCGTCTTGTATTATTTGAGTCTTTGCTTTTTAGTTCACCACAATCATCCTTGCTGTACACACCTTTTAGGAGAGACACACATTAATCGGAATTTATTAGAATACTCTATGTGCTTCACTTATATCTTTTGAGCTAAACAATTTTGCTCTAGTGCTTCACTTATATCTTTTAGAGCACGGTGGTGGTTTTATTTTATAGAAATTATTGATCTCTCATGCTTAACTTATATTATTTTGAGAGTCTTTTAGAACAGCATGGTAATTTGCTTTGGCTATAAAATTAGTCATAATATGATATGCATCCAAGATGGATATAATAAAGACTTTCATATAAGTGCATTGAATACTAAGAGAAGTTCGATACTTGATGATTATTTTGAGATATGGAGATAGTGATATTAAAGTTGTGCTAGTTGAGTAGTTGTGAATTTGAGAAATACTTGTGTTGAAGTTTGCAAGTCCCGTAGCATGCACGTATGGTAAACGTTGTGTAACAAATTTGAAACATGAGGTGTTCTTTGATTGTCATCCTTATGAGTGGCGGTCGGGGACGAGCGATGGTCTTTTCCTACCAATCTATCCCCCTAGGAGCATGCGCGTAGTGCTTGGTTTTTGATGACTTGTAGATTTTTGCAATAAGTATGTGAGTTCTTTATGACTAATGTTGAGTCCATGGATTATACACACTCTCACCTTTCCATCATTGCTAGCCTCTTGATGCACGTGCATTGCCCTTTCTCACCTTGAGAGTTGGTGCAAACTTCGCCGGTGCATCCAAACCCCGTGATACGATATGCTCTATCACACATAAAACTCCTTATATCTTCCTCAAAACAGCCACCATGCCTACCTATTATGGCATTTCCATATCCATTCCGAGATATATTGCCGTGCAACTTTCCACCGTTCAGTTTATTATGACGCACTTCATCATTGTCATATTGCCTTGCATGATCATGTAGTTGACATCGTATTTGTGGCAAAGCCACCATGCATATTATTTCATACATGTCACTCTTGATTCATTGCCCATCCCGGTACACCGCCGGAGGCATTCATATAGAGTCATATTTTGTTCTAATATCGAGTTGTAATCATTGAGTTGTAAATAAATAGAAGTGTGATGATCATCATTAATAGAGCATTGTCCCAAATTAAAAAAAGAGAGAGGCCAAATAAAAAAAGGGGGAAAGGCCCAAAAAAAGAAGAAAAAAATAAAAAAAATAAAAAAATAAAAGGAAAATGCTACCATCCTTTTTCCACACTTGTGCTTCAAAGTAGCACCATGATCTTTATGATAGAGAGTCTCTTGTTTTGTCACTTCCATATACTAGTGGGAATTTTTTATTATAGAACTTGGCTTGTATATTCCAACAATGGGCTTCCTCAAATGCCCTAGGTCTTCGTGAGCAAGCAAGTTGGATGCACACCTACTTAGTTTCTTTTGTTGAGCTTTCATATATTTATAGCTCTAGTGCATCTGTTGCATGGCAATCCCTACTCCTTGCATTGACATCAATTGATGGGCATCTCCCTAGTCCGTTGATTAGCCGCGTCAATGTGAGACTTTCTCCTTTTTTTGTCTTCTCCACATAACTGCCATCATTATATTCTATTCCACCCATAGTGCTATATCCATGGCTCACGCTCATGTATTGCGTGAAAGTTGAAAAACGTTTGAGATTACTAAAGTATGAAACAATTGATTGGCTTGTCATCGGGGTTGTGCATGATTAGAGCATTCTTGTGTGACGAAAATGGAGCATGACCAAACTATATGATTTTGTAGGGATGAACTTTCTTTGGCCATGTTATTTTGAGAAGACATGATTGCTTAGTTAGTATGCTTGAAGTATTATTATTTTTATGTCAATATTAATCTTTAATCTTTAATCTTTTGGATGTGAACATTCATGCCACAATAAAGAGAATTACTTAGAAAATTATGTTAGGTAGCATTCCACATAAAAAGTTATGTTTTTATCATTTACCTACTCGAGGACGAGCAGGAATTATGCTTGGGGATGCTTGATACGTCTCCAACGTATCTATATTGATTTTTCCATGCTATTATATTATCTGTTTTGGATGTTTAATGGGCTTTATTATACACTTTTATATTATTTTTGGGAGTAACCTACTAACCCAAGGCCCAGTGCAAATTGCTATTTTTTTGCCTATTTCAGTGTTTTGCAGAAAAGGAATATCAAACGGAACCCAAACGGAATGAAACCTTCGGGAGAGTGGTTTTTGGAACAAACGTGATCTAGAGGACTTGGAGTGGACGTCAAGAAACAATCGAGGAGGCCACGAGGTAGGTGTCGGTGTACAAAAGTAGGGGCGCTCCTTTTTACCCGTTTACTTGTGCACAAACAGTCGGAGCCGCGCCCACGACCACACTAAGCAGGGCAGAATAGAGGAGCAGAAGGCACAAGACAAACAAGGCAACGCCAAGACCAGAAACACAAAGAGAAAAGGGGACAAGGTGGACTCCCCCGGCAGGACCCTTGCCGGGGCGGCCTGCGCGGCCCCGGCAAGAGCCTTGCCGGGGCGACTTGCCCAACACCAGCAGAGCGAGCCACCCTTGAGCCCACGGGTTCCGACCCAACCAACTACGTTGGACCCCAGGGCTCGGGATGCGCCTCTGAGGTGGCATGCAGATCTTTGTCAAGATCCTAAACATGTGAGATCAGATAAGTTCCAAAAGACGGTGACCCTCGGCGGGATCCCGGCCGAGGGAATACACAGGACCCCCGGCAAGCGCCTTGCCGGGGACGACTGCAACGCCACGGCAAGGCCCTTGCCGGGCCCTGATGACCCACAAGTATAGGGGATCTATCGTAGTCCTTTCGATAAGTAAGAGTGTCGAACGCAACGAGGAGCAGAAGGAAATGATAAGCGGTTTTCAGCAAGGTATTCTCTGCAAGCACTGAAATAATAGGTAACAGGTAGTTTTGTGATAGGATAATTTGTAACGAGCAACAAGTAACAAAAGTAAATAAAGTGCAGCAAAGTGGCCCAATCCTTTTTGTAGCAAAGGACAAGCCTGGACAAACTCTTATATAGAGAAAAGCGCTCCCGAGGACACATGGGAATTATTGTCAAGCTAGTTTTCATCACGTTCATATGATTCGCGTTCGGTACTTTGATAATTTGATATGTGGGTGGACCGGTGCTTGGGTGTTGTCCTTACTTGGACAAGCATCCCACTAATGATTAACCTCTATTGCAAGCATCCGCAACTACAACAAAAGTATTAAGGTAAACCTAACCATAGCATGAAACATATGGATCCAAAACAGCCCCTTACGAAGCAACGCATAAACTAGGGTTTAAGCTTCTGTCACTCTAGCAACCCATCATCTACTTATTACTTCCCAATGCCTTCCTCTAGGCCCAAATAATGGTGAAGTGTTATGTAGTCGACGTTCACATAACACCATTAGAGGATAGACAACATACATCTCATCAAAATATCGAACGAATACCAAATTCACATGACTACTAATAGCAAGACTTCTCCCATGTCCTCAGGAACAAACGTAACTACTCACAAATCATATTCATGTTCATAATCAGAGGGGTATTAATATGAATAAAGGATCTGAACATATGATCTTCCACCAAATAAACCAACTAGCATCACTACAAGGAGTAATCAACACTACTAGCAACCTACAGGTACCAATCCCAGACTTAGAGACAAGAATTGGATACAAGAGATGAACTAGGGTTTGAGAGGAGATGGTGCTAGTGAAGATGTTGATGGAGATTGCCCTCTCCCGATGAGAGGAGCGTTGGTGATGACGATGGCGATGATTTCCCCCTCCTGGAGGGAAGTGTCCCCGGCAGAACAGCTCTGCCGGAGCCCTAGATTGGTTCCGCCAAGGTTCCGCCTCGTGGCGGCGGAGTCTCGTCCCGAAATCTTGCTTATGATTTTTCTTCGGACGAAAGACTTCATATAGCAGAAGATGGCCACCGGAGGGCCAACAGGGGGCCCACGAGGCAAGGGGGCGCGCCTAGGGGGTAGGGTGTGCCCCCACCCTCGTGGCCAGGTGGAGCCCCCTCTGACGTACTTCTTCCGCTCAATATTTTTTATTATTTCCAAAAATAACTTTCGTGGAGTTTCAGGACTTTTGGAGTTGTGCAGAATAGGTCTCTAATATTTGCTCCTTTTCCAGCCCAGAATTCCAGCTGCCGGCATTCTCCCTCCTTATGTAAACCTTGTAAAATAAGAGAGAATAGGCATAAGTATTGTGACATAACATGTAATATCAGCCCATAATGCAATAAATATTGATATAAAAGCATGATGCAAAGTGGACGTATCAGGCCCGCCGCAAGCCCCTTGCCGAGGGCGTCAGCGGGGCCACAGCCATGCCCACACCAACCAAGACTCCGCCGCCGTTCGCATGCAGCTGCCAGCCCAACCAGCTGGGCAGGCACCTGCGTGGCAACATGCAGCTTCCAAGCCAACTCAGCAAGCATGGTGGCATGCAGATCTTCGTGAAGGCCCTACCACCGCGCCACCTCAGCTGCCTGCCTGCCTACATGGCGCTGCATGCATCACTGGTCTGGGCGCGTGTTGAAGCGAGGCGGAGCGGCCACGGACGGGATGGGCCTCGTTCCCGTCCCCGATAAAGCTAATGGACACATAAGTAGCGCATTTAATGCACTTTATCCCGTAATGTCGTGCGATAGGCTCGCGCATGGTAGGCCTTTCCACCTCTTGTGTGCCACTATGGCAACCCCTTTTTCCTATAAAAGCAGGCCCGAGGCGACCAGGAGAGGGATTCGGATTTTTGGAACTACACAACCACCGTAGCTAGTTCAAAAGCTCAAGAACACTCAATACATCCACCAAAGCAGGACTAGGGTTTTACGCATCCTCGCGGCCCAAACCTAGGTAAACGACCCGTGTGCTGGCTCCTAAACCTGCTCTTCTCACGACCCCGCGCCTGCCGACCGTAGAAGGGATCCCATTGATCCAATAGGTGTCGTTCTCACCGACATCTTTGGCACGCCAGGTAGGGGGGCGGTTGTGAGAATCTGGTCTAGCAGTTAGCCTAGCAGTTCTTCGTCGCCATGGCTCCCAAGAAGAAGGTGGCCACGGCGGTCGGTTCGTCGGGAGCCAGATGGCCCGTACCGGTTAGGGCGAGCAGCGGGCCGATCACGGACAGGACCCAAGGCGCGGCCTGCGAGCACCAACATCACTCTGGAAGTCAGAGCCCGGCGAGCGGCGTCGTTCGTGCGCAAGACGGCGGGCCGCACGCCACAAAATCCAGAGACGGAGCTGGGCCCCCCGCAGGCGGCGCGAGGCCCTCCGGGGTCGCCACCGTGCCTCCCACGGGCGGCGCGATGACCTCCAGGAGTCCCACCCCGGCGCCCACAGCGTGCTCTTCCCATGGTGTGCGCGACGAGCAGCGTCACCACGCCGGTGACACTAGGCACCGCCGTGGGAAGAGCCATGTGCATCATCTGCGAGACGAAGGAGGCCAGCATGCCCGCCGAAGTGCTGGCGACAATGGCGCGCAGCCGCTGGACCGTGATAGATCTCCTTTTAACGTGGTTAGAAGTCGAAGCGCGCCACGGTCCACGCAGCTTTCACCACCACCCACGCCAGTAGAAGCTTTGGCGCGCGCGCAGCTGCTCCTCGACTTCCCTTCTGCTGCGGAGAAGCTCGACGAGTGGAGAGCCACCATCTGGAGCCTCGTCGCCGTCGCCAACAAAGACGAGCCACGGCCGGCAAGGCCCTCAGGCCGGCGCTCCGTCGAGCCACCACACGCCAGCGGTGGAAGGACCGGGGGAGCTGCAGCCACAATGCACTCTCCTCCCCCGCGCTAGCTGCCGACGGTGCTGGTCTGTCGTGACGATGCTGGTGATAACATTTCCATAGCGTCGTCCAACCCACGGACCCACCGCGATCAACGCCAAGTTCTTCGGGAGCGAGCCCATGAAGACGCTCGAACCACCATCGAGCGCCGGTGCGATACACGCCACCAGTCGGATAAGCGGGCGAGGCCCGCTATGGACCACCCGACACCGGGGAGCTCCGGCGGCCTACCTTATGAGGTGGGTTTCCCAGCCTTTTCCCGTGAGCTGCGGCAGTTCCAGTGGCCACCCCACCGCACGTCCAAGCCCGACGTAGGCGAGAAGTACAACGGCAAGACCCATCCGTCAGAGTTCCTCAACATCTACACCATCGCGATGCAAGCTGCTGGAGCTCGCGACGACAAGGTGCTCGCCAATTACTTCCCATTGGCGTTGAAGCCCAACTTCATGTCTTGGTTGATGCACTTGCCGGCGGATTCCATTTCTTCTTGGTCGGATATGTGCCATGAGTTTGTTGGTGCCTTCACTGGAGGCCACCAAGCTCATGGCCAGGCCAATGATTTGCATATCATCCCCCAGAAGGAAGGGGAAACCCTGCGCAAGTACATACAGAGGTTCAGCCGGGTGCAGTACAACATCCCCGACGTTGACCCCGCCGCCGTGATTAGCGCGTTCCATCAGAACGTGCACAATCGCAAGATGCGTGAGGAGCTGGCGATGAACAAGGTTAAGGACGTGGCCGAACTTTATGTTCTGGCCGATAGGTGCACCCAGGCTGAAGAGGGAAGGAAGTACCCCGGCGAGGACGCTGGCGTGGAAACCGACTCTACTGATGAAGACACTGCCGCCCCAACGAAGAAGGGTCGGCGTCGCAACAGGAAACGCAAGGGCTAGGTCGTGCTTGCCGTCGAGGGATCCAACAACACCGGCGCCGCCAAGAAGACCAAGGCAGACGACCCCGGCAAGGAGATTGCCGGGTGTGCCGCCTGCCGGGCCTTGGCGGCCGCCGACAAGCCAGGAGGCTCCGACAAGCAGTATTGCAAGATCCACCGCACCAAAGGCCACGACCTCCAGAACTGCCGACAGGTCGAGCTGCTTGCCGAAAAGCAAAAGGCCGAGTATGAGAGGCGGGACAAGGAGAAGGGTCAGGATGGTGCCGAAGGATCCGGCAAGAAGCGTGGTGGGCAAGGAGGCCGCCGCGGCAAGGATAACCAGCAAGAGAGGCCCGCTCGGGGCCGCGACAAGAAGTAGGAAGACGATGATCATGACGAGGACGACGAGTCCGACGAGCAAGAGTTTCAGAAGGCTACGGAGGCCATGTGCGTCGATGGTGGCGCCTCGCTGCACACTTCTCACCGCCAGCTCAAGCAGTGGGCGCGTGAGATTACAGCAGCAGAGCCATCGTTCGACGCTCAGAAGCCACTGAAGTGGTCCAGCACGCCCCTCATCTTTGACACCGAGGACCACCCTGACCGCACAACTACGGTCGGGTGTTTGCCCTTGTTGGTCTCGCCAACGATACGCAACCTCAAGGTGAACAAGATGCGGGTTGACGGTGGGGCCGGCCTGAACTTGATCTCGCCCGTCGTGATCAAAAGGCTACAAATTCCTGATGGAGACCTCGAGGAAACGAGTACGTTTCAAGGGGTCAACCCGGGAAGGAGCCAGGCAGCCAGCCGAAGGGGAAAGTCACATTGCCCGTGACGTTTGGAGGTGAGTTGAACTACAGTACAGAGAGGATCGTCTTTGATGCAGCCGAGATCCCCTTGCCCTACAACGGGATCCTCGGCCGCCCGGCACTAGCCAAGTTCATGGCGGCGTCGCACTACGCCTACAACAGGCTGAAGATGCCTGGGCCAATGACCATCATCACCGTCCCCTCCGACAAGAAGGATGCGTTGATCTGTGTTGACCAACTCTATCGAGAAGCAGTTGCTGCAGCTGCCGCCAAGCCACTTGTGTTGGGAACGTAGTAATTTCAAAAAATTTCCTACGCACACGCAAGACCATGGTGATGGCATAGCAACGAGAGGGGAGAGTGTCTGTCCACGTACCCTCCTAGACCGAAAGCGGAAGCGTTATAACAACGCTGTTGATGTAGTCGTCGCCTTCACGATCCGACCGATCCAAGTACCGAACGTCGGCACCTCCGAGTTCTGCACACGCTCAGCTCGATGACGATCCCGGACTCGATCCAGCAAAGTGTCGGGATGAGTTCCGTCAAGACGACGGCGCAGGACGATGATGATGCTCCACCGACGCAGAGCTTCGCCTAAGCTCCGCGACGATATGACTTCTCCGGCGCAGGCTTCGCCTAAGCTCTACGACGATATGACCGAAGTGGAATATGGTGGAAGGGGCACCGACACGGCTAAGGAACGATCCGTAGATCAACTTGTGTGTCCTAGGGTGCCCCTGCCCCCGTATATAAAGGAGCCAAGGGGGAGGTGGCCGGCCAAGGGAGGAGGCGCACCAAGGGAGTCCTACTCCCTCCGGGAGTAGGATTCCCCCTCCAATCCTAGTTGGATTAGGATTCCCGGAGGGGGAAAGAGAGAGGGGGGCGGCCCACCTTCCTAGTCCTAATAGGACTAGGGAAGGGGGCGCAGCCACCTAGGGCTGGCCCTTTCTCCTTTCCACCAAGGCCCACTATGGCCCATGTAGTTCCCGGGGTTCCGTAACCTCCGGTACTCGATAAATTCGATTTCACTCGGAACACTTCCGATGTCCAAATGTAGGCTTCCAATATATCAATATTTATGTCTCGACCATTTCGAGACTCCTCGTCATGTCCGTGATCACATCCGGACTCAACAACCTTCGTGCATCAATACTTATAAACTCATAATGAACTGTCATCAAACGTTAAGCGTGCGGACCCTACGGGTTCGAGAACTATGTAGACATGACCTAGAACCATTCTCGGTCAATAACCAATAGCGGAACCTGGATGCCCATATTGGTTCCTACATATTCTACGAAGATCTTTATCGGTCAAACCGCATAACAACATACGTTGTTCCCTTTGTCATCGGTATGTTACTTACCCGAGATTCGATCGTCGGTATCCAATACCTAGTTCAATCTCGCTACGGTAAGTCTCTTTACTCATTCCGAATACATCATCTTACAACTAACTCATTAGTTGTAATGCTTGCAAGGCTTAAGTGATGTGTATCACCGAGAAGGCCTAGAGATACCTCTCCGACAATCGGAGTGACAAAACCTAATCTCGAAATACGCCAACCCAACAAGTACCTTTGGAGACACCTGTAGTACTCCTTTATAATCACCCGATTACGCTGTGGCTTTGGTAGTACCAAAGTGTTCCTCCGTAAACGGAGTTGCATAATCTCATAGTTACAGGAACATGTATGGGTCATGAAGAAAGCAATAGCAACATACTAAACGATCAAGTGCTAGGCTAACGGAATGGGTCATGTCAATCAGATCATTCTCCTAATGATGTGATCCCGTTAATCAAATGACAACTCATGTCTATGGTTAGGAAACATAACCATCTTTGATTAACGAGCTAGTCAAGTAGAGGCATACTAGTGACACTCTGCTTGTCTATGTATTCACACATGTATTATGTTTCCGTTAATACAATTCTAGCATGAATAATAAACATTTATCATGATATAAGGAAATAAATAATAACTTTATTATTGCCTCTAGGGCATATTTCCTTCAGCCTCCCACTTGCACTAGAGTCAATAATCTAGATTACAAAGTAATGATCCTAACACCCATGGAGTCTTGGTGCTGATCATGTTTTGCTCGTGGAAGAGGCTTAGTCAACGGTCCGCAACATTCAGATCCGTATGTATTTTGCAAATCTCTATGTCTCCCACTTGGACTTGGTCCCGAATGGAATTGAAGCGCCTCTTGATATGCTTGGTCCTCTTGTGAAATCTGGATTCCTTTGCCAAGGCAATTGCACCAGATTGTCACAGAAGATCTTCATCGGTCCCGATGCACTAGGTATGACACCTAGATCGGAAATGAACTCTTTCATCCGACTCCTTCATTTGCTGCTTCAAGCAGCTATGTACTCCGCTTCACATGTAGATCCCGCCACGACGCTTTGTTTAGAGCTGCACCAACCGACAGCTCCACCGCTTAATAAAAACACGATCCGGTTTGCGATTTAGAATCGTCCGGATCGGTGTCAAAGCTTGCATCGACGTAACCATTTACGACTAGCTCTTTGTCACCTCCATATACGAGAAACATATCCTTAGTCCTTTTCGTATTTCAGATGTTCTTGACCGCTGTCCAGATGATCCACTCTGGATTACTTTGGTACCTTCCTGCCAAGCTTACAGCTAAGCATACGCCAGTCTGGTACACAGATTGCATACATGATAGAGCCTATGGCTGAAGCATAGGAACATCTTTCATTTTCTCTCTATCTTCTGCTGTGGTCGGGCATTGAGTCTGACTCAATCTTACACCTTGTAATACAGGTAAAAAACCTTTCTTTGCCTGATCCATTTTGAACTTTTTCAAAACTTTATCAAGGTATGTGCTTTGTGAAAGTCCAATTAAGCGCCTTGATCTATCTCTATAGATCTTGATGCCCAATATGTAAGCAGCTTCACCGAGGTCTTTCATTGAAAAACTTTTATTCAAGTATCCTTTTATGCTATCCAGAAATTCTATATCATTTCCAATCAATAATATGTCGTCCACATATAATATTAGAAATGCTACAGAGCTCCCACTCACTTTCTTGTAAATACAAGCTTCTCCAAAGTCTCAGATAAACCCATATGCTTTGATCACACTATCAAAGCGCTTATTCCAACTCCGAGAGGCTTGCACTGACCATAAATTGATCGCTGGAGCTTGCACACTTTGTTAGTACCCTTTGGATCGACAAAACCTTCTGGTTGCATCATATACAACTCTTCTTCTAGAAATCCATTCAAGAATGCAGTTTTACATCCATTTGCCAAATTTCATAATCATAAAATGCGGCAATTGCTAACATGATTCGACAGACTTAAGCATCGCTTCGGGTGAGAAAGTCTCATCGTAGTCAACCCCTTGAACTTGTCGAAAACCTTTCGCAACAAGTCGAGCTTTATAGACAGTTATATTACCATCGGCGCCGGTCTTCTTCTTAAAGATCCATTTATTTTCAATGGCTTGCCGATCATCGGCAAGTCAACCAAAGTCCATACTTTGTTTTCATACATGGATCCCATCTCAGATTTCATGGCTTCCAGCCATTTTGCGAAATCTGGGCTCACCATCGCTTCTTCATAGTTTGTAGGTTCGCCATGGTCAAGCAACATGACTTCCGAATAAGATTACCGCACCACTCAGTGCGATTTTACTCTGGTTGACCTCGAGTTCAAGAGTAACTTGATCCAAGCTTCATGATCATCATCATTAGTTTCCTCACTAATTGGTGTAGTTGTCACATGAACCATTTCTTGTGATGAACTACTTTCCAATAAGGGAGCAGATACGATTATCTCATCAAGTTCTACTTTCCTCCCACTCACTTCTTTCGAGAGAAACTCCTTCTCTAGAAAGGATCCGAATTTAGCAACGAAAATCTTGCCTTCAGATCTGTGATAGAAGGTGTACCCAACAGTCTCCTTTGGGTATCCTATGAAGACACATTTTCCGATTTGGGTTCGAGCTTATCCGGTTGAAGTTTCTTTACATAAGCATCGCAGCCCCAAACTTTAAGAAACGACAACTTTGGTTTCTTGCCAAACCATAGTTCATAAGGCGTCGTCTCAACGGATTTTGACGGTGTCCTATTTAACGTGAATGCGGCCGTCTCTAAAGCATAACCCCAAAACGATAGCGGTAAATCGGAAATAGACATCATAGATCGCACCATATCTAGTAAAGTACGATTCGACGCTCGGACACACCATTTCTTTGTGGTGTTCCGGTGGCGTGAGTTGCGAAACTATTCCACATTGTTTCAAATGTAAACCAAACTCGAACTCAAATATTCTCCTCCACGATCAGATCGTAGAAACTTTATTTTCTTGTTACGATGATTTTCCACTTCACTCTGAAATTCTTTGAACTTTTCAAATGTTTCAGATTTGTGTTTCATTAAGTAGATATACCCATATCTGCTCAAATCATCTGTGAAGGTGATAAAATAACGATACCGCCACAGTGCCTCAACATTCATTGGACCACAAACATCGGTATGTATGATTTCCAACAAATCAGTTGCTCGCCCATAGTTCCGGAGAACGGCGTTTTGGTCATCTTGCCCATGAGGCACGGTTCGCAAGTACCAAGTGATTCATAATCAAGTGATTCCGAAGCCCATCAAGATGGAGTTTCTTCATGCTTTTACACCGATATGACCTAAACGGCAAGTGCCACAAATAAGTTGCACTATCATTATCAACTCTGCATCTTTTGGCTTCAACATTATGAATATGTGTATCACTACTGTCGAGATTCAACAAGAATAGACCATTCTTCAAGGGTGCATGACCATAAAAGATATTACTCATATAAATAGAACAACCATTATTCTCTGATTTAAATGAATAACCGCCTCGCATTAAACAAGATCCAGATATAATGTTCATGCTCAACGCTGCACCAAATAACAATTATTTAGGTCTAAAACTAATCCCGAAGGTAGATGTAGAGGTAGCGTGCCGACCATGATTACATTGACTTTGGAACCATTTCCCACGCCGATCGTCACCTCATCCTTTGCCGGTGCTCGTCTATTCCGTAGTCCCTGCTTCGAGTTGCAAATATTAGCAATGTAACCAAGATCAAATACCAGTGCTACTACGAGCTCTAGTAAGGTACACATCAATAACATGTATATCACATATACCTTTGTTCACCTTGCCATCCTTCTTATCCGCCAAATACTTGGGGCAGTTCCGCTTCAAAGGTCCATCGCTTGCAGAAAACACTCGGTTTCAGGCTTAGGTCCAGACTTGGGTTTCTTCTCTTGATCAGCAACTTTCTTGCTGTTCTTTTGAAGTTTCCTTCTTCTTCCTTTGCCCTTTTCTTGAAACTAGTGGTCTTGTTGACCATCAACACTTGATGCTCTTTCTTGATTTCTACCTCCGCAGCTTTTAGCATTGCGAAGAGCTCAGAATTGTTTTGGTCATCCCTTGCATATTATAGTTCATCACGAAGCTCTTGTAGCTTGGTGGCGTGATTGGAGAATTCATCAATGACACTATCATCCGGAAGATTAACTCCCAGCTGAATTAAGTGATTGTTATACCCGGACATTTTGAGTATGTGCTCACCGACGTAACTATTCTCCTCCATCTTGCAGCTATAGAACTTATTGGAGACTTCATATCTCTCAATCCGGCATTTGCTTGAAATATTAACTTCAACTCCTGGAACATCTCATATGCTCCATGACGCTCAAAACGTCGTTGAAGACCCGGTTCTAAGCCGTAAAGCATGGCACATCGAACTATTGAGTAGTCATCACTTTGCTTTGCCGACGCTCACAACTTCGCTCAAGACTCGCAGAGGGCCTGCTCACCCAGCGGTGCTTCCAGACGTAATTTTTCTCGGCAGCAATGAGGATAATCCTCAAATTACGGACCCAGTCCGTGTAATTGCTACCATCATCTTTCAACTTTGCTTTCTCAAGGAACGCATTAAAATTCAACGGAACAACAGACGAGCCATCTATCTACAGAAACATAGACAAGCAAAATACTATCGGTACTAAGTTCATGATAAATTTAAGTTCAATTAATCATATTAAAAACTCCCACTTAGACAGACATCTCTCTAGTCATCTAAGTGATCACGTGATCCAAATCAACTAAACCATGTCCGATCATCACGTGAGACGGAGTAGTTTCAATGGTGAACATCACTATGTTGATCATATCTACTATATGATTCACGCTCGACCTTTCGGTCTCCGTGTTCCGAGGCCATATCTGTTATATGCTAGGCTCGTCAAGTTTAACCTGAGTATTCCGCGTGCAACTGTTTTGCACCGTTGTAGATGGACGAGAACTTATCACACCCGATCATCACGTGGTGTCCGGGTACTACGAACTTTGGCAACGGTGCATACTCGGGAGAACACTTCTTGATAATTTTAGTGAGAGATCATCTTATAATGCTACCGTCAATCAAAGCAAGATAAGATGCATAAAGGATAAACATCACATGCAATCAATATAAGTGATATGATATGGTCATCATCATCTTGTGCTTGTGATTCCATCGCCAAGCACCGCCATGATCACCATCGCCACCGCGCGACACCTTGATCTCCATCGTAGCATCGTTGTCGCCTCGCCAACTATTGCTTCTACGACTATCGCTACTGCTTAGTGATAAAGTAAAGCAATTACATGGCGCTTGCATTTCATACAATAAAGCGACAACCATATGGCTCTCTGCCATTGCCGATAACTCGGTTACAAAACATGATCATCTCATACAATAAAATATAGCATCACGCCTTGACCATATCACATCACAACATGCCCTGCAAAAACAAGTTAGACGCCCTCTACTTTGTTGTTGCAAGTTTTACGTGGCTGCTACGGGCTGAGCAAGAACCGTTCTTACCTACGCATCAAAACCACAACGATAGTTTGTCAAATAGACTCGTTTTAACCTTCTCAAGGACCGGGCGTAGTCATACTCGGTTCAACTAAAGTGAGAGAGACAGACACCCGCCGGTCACCTTTAAGCAACGAGTGCTCGGAGCGGTGAAACCAGTCTCGCGTAAAGTCTGGCGCTGTAATGTCGGTCCGGGCCGCTTCATCTCACAATACCGCTGAACCAAAGTATGACATGCTGGTAGGCGATATGACTTGCATCGCCCACAACTCACTTGTGTTATACTCGTGCATATGACATCAACTCATAAAACCAGGCTCGGATGCCATCGTTGGGAACGTAGTAATTTCAAAAATTTCCTACGCACACGCAAGACCATGGTGATGGCATAGCAACGAGGGGAGAGGTCGTCCACGCACTCGTGAGACCGAAAGCGGAAGCGCTATAACAACGCTGTTGATGTAGTCGACGCCTTCACGATCCGACCGATCCAAGTACCGAACGTCGGCACCTCCGAGTTCGCACACGCTCAGCTCGATGACGATCCCCTGACTCCGATCCAGCAAAGTGTCGGGATGAGTTCCACAAGACGACGGCGTGGTGACGATGATGATGCTCCACCGACGCAGAGCCGCCTAAGCTCCGCGACGATATGACTTCTCCGCGCAGGCTTCGCCTAAGCTCTCGACGATATGACCAAGTGGAATATGGTGGAAGGGGCACCGCACACGGCTAAGGAACGATCCGTAGATCAACTTGTGTGTCCTAGGGTGCCCCCTGCCCCGTATATAAAGGAGCCAAGGGGAGGTGGCCGCCAAGGAGGAGGCGACTAAGGAGTCCTACTCCTCCGGGAGTAGGATTCCCTCCAATCCTAGTTGGATTAGGATTCCTGGAGGGGAAAGAGAGAGAGGGGCGGCCCACCTTCCTAGTCCTAATAGGACTAGGGGAGGGGGCGCGCAGCCACCTAGGGCTGGCCCTTTCTCCTTTCCACCAAGGCCCACTATGGCCCATGTAGTTCCCGGGGGGTTCCGGTAACCTCCCGGTACTCCGGTAAATTCCCGATTTCACTCGGAACACTTCCGATGTCCAAATGTAGGCTTCCAATATATCAATCTTTATGTCTCGACCATTTCGAGACTCCTCGTCATGTCCGTGATCACATCCGGGACTCCGAACAACCTTCGGTGCATCAATACTTATAAACTCATAATGAACTGTCATCGAAACGTTAAGCGTGCGGACCCTACGGGTTCGAGAACTATGTAGACATGACCTAGAACCATTCTCGGTCAATAACCAATAGCGGAACCTGGATGCCCATATTGGTTCCTACATATTCTACGAAGATCTTTATCGGTCAAACCGCATAACGACATAATGTTGTTCCCTTTGTCATCGGTATGTTACTTACCCGAGATTCGATCGTCGGTATCCAATACCTAGTTCAATCTCGCTACGTAAGTCTCTTTACTCGTTCCGTAATACATCATCTTACAACTAGCTCATTAGTTGTAATGCTTGCAAGGCTTAAGTGATGTGTATCACCGAGAAGGCCTAGAGATACCTCTCCGACAATCGGAGTGACAAAACCTAATCTCAAATACGCCAACCCAACAAGTACCTTTGGAGACACCTGTAGTACTCCTTTATAATCACCCGATTCGCTGTGACGCTTGGTAGTACCAAAGTGTTCCTCCGTAAACGGAGTTGCATAATCTCATAGTTACAGGAACATGTATGGGTCATGAAGAAAGCAATAGCAACATACTAAACGATCAAGTGCTAGGCTAACGGAATGGGTCATGTCAATCAGATCATTCTCCTAATGATGTGATCCCGTTAATCAAATGACAACTCATGTCTATGGTTAGGAAACATAACCATCTTTGATTAACGAGCTAGTCAAGTAGAGGCATACTAGTGACACTCTGTTTGTCTATGTATTCACACATGTATTATGTTTCCGGTTAATACAATTCTAGCATGAATAATAAACATTTATCATGATATAAGGAAATAAATAATAACTTTATTATTGCCTCTAGGGCATATTTCCTTCAACTTGCTCCTGCCGTTGAAGCCCCGGGAGGGAGGAAGAAGACCGGCAAGACCTCTCGCACCCACTCCGGCAAGCGCACCTCTTTGGAGTGTTGTGCTACCGTTGAGGACGTGCCCGAGAGTTCCACCAGCAAGAGCAAGAAATCCAGAGCTGCACCACCAGAGACCAAGAGGGTGTCCGTCAAGGAGGATGGCATGGGAGGGGCTTTCACCATAAGCTCCACCCTCGACAGCAAATAGGAAAGTGCGCTCGTCATTTTCCTGTGGGCGGATGTCGATGTGTTTGCGTGGCAAGCATCCGACATCCCCAGCGTTCCCAGGGAAGTGATTGAGCACCACCTTGCTGTCTGTCCCCATGCACGACCCGTCAAGCAGAAGGTCAGGAAGCAAGCTTTGGAATGACACGAGTTCATCACAGAGGAGATCAGGAAATTGGAAGCGGCAGGTTTGGTGAGAGGAGTGCTTCATCCGACGTGGTTGGCCAATCCGGTGGTGGTGCGCAAGCCAAATGGGAAGTGGAGGTTGTGTATTGACTACACAGATATCAATAAGGCTTGTCCTAAGGACCCCTTCCCGTTGCCGCGCATCGACCAGATTGTTGACTCCACGGCCGGGTGTGATCTGTTGTCATTCCTCGACGCCTACTCGGGCTAACACCAGATCTTCATGACAAGAGAAGATGAAGAGAAGACAACATTTATCACCCCATGTGGTACGTATTGCTTTTTACGGATGCCTTTCGGGTTGAAGAGTGCTGGCTCGACATTTGCAAGGGCGGTCCAGATTGGTTTTGAGCCCCAGCTACATAGAAATATGGAAGCTTATATGGATGACATAGTGGTCAAAACCAAGGACAAGGTGACCCTTGTACATGATTTAGAAGAGACGTTTGCCAACCTACGCAAGATCAACCTCAAGCTGAACCCTGAGAAGTGTGTCTTTGGCGTTCCGTCTGGAAAACTTCTCGGGTTCTTTGTGTCGCAGCGCGGGATCGAGGCAAACCCGGACAAGATCAAGGCTATTGAGCAGATTGAGGCACCCAAGCGGATCAAGGATGTGCGCCGGCTCACTGGCTGCGTTGCCGCCATGAGCAGATTCATCTCCAAGTCCGCTGAGCGTGCCCTTCCATTTTTCAAAATCTTGAAGAAGGAAGGCCCAATGGAGTGGACCCCAGAGGCCGAGGCAGCGTTGCAGGATCTGAAGAAATACCTTTCCTCTATGCCAATACTGGTTGTGCCTAAACCACAAGAGTCGTTGTTGCTGTATCTGGAGGCAACGAATCAAGTGGTCAGCACCGCACTAGTGGCGCAGAGGGAGGTCGACGAAGAGGCAGTGGCAACGGCAGGACCGGCGGATGGCAAGTCAGAGATTCCCCCGGCAGGGCCTGGTGCCGGCAAGGCAAGGCCCCCGGCAGAGTCTGACGCCATCGACAGGGCCCGCGTAGCCAAGTGAAGTGGTGCAGAAGAAGAAGATGATGCAGCACCCGGTTTACTTTGTCAGCTCCCTCTTGCAGGGGGCTAGGTCAAGGTACTCCGGTGTGCAGAAATTGCTCTTCGGCCTCCTTATGGCCTCGAGGAAGCTGCGTCATTACTTCCAAGCCCACAAGATCACTGTCATCACCCGCCTCCCGTTGCAACGGATACTGCACAACCTGGACGCAACCGGAAGAATTGTGGAGTGGGCCTTGGAGTTATCAAGCTTTGGGTTGAAGTTTGAAAGTACTTCAACAATCCAGAGCAGAGTCCTAACGGAGTTCATTGCAGAGTGGACCTCAACGCCTAACGAGGAAATCCAGGAGACCACTCTCCCCGGCAAGGTAGCAAGTCACAACTTGGTCATGTACTTTGACGGTGCTTTCTCGCTGCAAGGCGCTGGTGCTGGTGTGCTACTCGTCGCACCCACCGGAGAGCACCTCAAGTATGTGATCCAGATGCACTTTCCCAGGGAGATGTCCACAAACAACACTGCTGGGTATGAGGGGCTGCTTGCCGGTCTCAGGATCGCGGCAGACCTCGGGGTTAAGAAGCTCATCGTCAGGGGTGATTCACAGCTTGTTGTCAGACAAGTCAACAAAGATTATCAGACCCCGTTGATGGAGGCCTACATAGATGAGGTGAGGAAGCTGGAGGAGCGCTTCGACGGTATACAAGCGGAGCACGTTCCCCGAGTGGAGAACAACATCGCTGATTACCTGTCAAAGTGTGCTGCATTCAAGCTACCTGTGGAACTAGGTACCTTCCTGCTTCGGTTAACTCAACCATCCGTCGAACCATCAGCGGAACCGAACAAGCGAAGGAAATCAGGCCCCGACAAGTACTTTCCCGCTGAGCCCCCAGGGGCCGCCGGAAAGGGTGTTGCCGCGGATTCTGAGCCTGCCGAGGGGCAGCTGGCTCCGACAGGGCGCCAAGCCCTGGCCGTAGAGACGGCCGCCCCCATGGAAGAAGAGATGCCTTTGGTCCTTGCCGTCGAGCCCCGGGCTCTGGCATGGGCACAGCATACCGGTTGTTTCCTCCAGACAGGGGAACTTCCTGAGGAGCAGGAAGCGGAAAAGGTAGCACGTCGGTTCGCCTTGTACCAGTTCGTCGATGACGTCCTGTACAGAAAGAGACCGAACGGTGTGAAATTGAAGTGCATCCCACGGGAGGAAGGACTGGAGCTGTTGGCAGAGATACATGGAGGCATATGTGGCTCCCACATAGGGTCGAGGGCCCTTGTCGGCAAGGCATTCCGGCAAGGCTTCTTCTGGCCCACCGCCCTCCAGGATGCGACGGCACTAGTAACCAGGTGTGAAGCGTGCCAGTTCCATTCGAAGAAGCTTCATCAACCAGCTCAAGCCCTTCAAACAATCCCTCTCTCCTGGCCGTTTTCGATCTGGGGGCTCGACATAGTGGGCCCTTTCCCTCGCGCTGTCGGGGGCTTTGAGTACTTGTACGTTGCAATCGACAAGTTCACAAAGTGGCCGGAGGTGGAGGTAGTGAGGAAGGTTACAACACAGTCAGCCGTCAAGTTCTTCAAGGGGCTAGTCTACCGTTTTGGTGTACCAAACAGAGTCATCACCGACAACGGCACGCAGTTCACAAGCCACACCTTCATGCAATACATCCAAGACCTAGGCAGCAAGGTCTGTTTTGCTTCCGTGGCACACCCCCGGAGCAACGGCCAGGCGGAGAGGGCAAATGCTGAAGTGTTGCGAGGCCTGAGAACGAAGACTTTTGGCAGGCTGCACAAGAGCGGAAGGCGCTGGATTGATGAGTTGTCGGCGGTTCTCTAGTCGATCAGGATGACGCCAAATCGAGCCACTGGCCAGACACCCTTTGCCCTAGTATATGGGGTAGAAGCATTTCTCCCCACGGAACTCATATATGGGTCACCTCGAGTGCTCGCTTATGACGAGCTTGAGCAAGAGCAATTGCGGCAAGATGACACAATGCTCCTTGAGGAAGATCGTCTTCGGGCGGCTGTGAGAGCAGCATGCTACCAGCAAGCCTTGCGCCGCTACCATAGCCGCAAGGTTCATGCCCGAAGCTTTGAGGAAGGCGACCTTGTTCTTCGGCGCGTTCCGTCGGCCAAGAATTCCAACAAGTTGATGCCAAAGTGGGAAGGCCCTTATCGGGTAATACGAGTCACCAGCCCGGCACAGTCCGCCTAGAGACTGAAGATGTTGTCCCAGTGAGCAATTCCTGGAACATCGAACATCTTCACAAGTTTTACCCATAAGGCGCGGTTGCCAGGCCTCCCGACAAACCACCTTTTGTACAAGCCTTGCCGACAAGGCATGTAACCCTCAGACAAAGCCAAAGCAGACCACGAGCATAATAAACGGCGCTAAGCGCCTAAGTTATAGCATGCATGCTAGGTTAAGTCTCCCCCTCGGTTAGGGTTGATAGTGCTTAGCGGCGACTAACCCCTAGCCTAGAGGTCGAGTGTGCGTCTTTCTGTTCTCTTTGGTTTGCAGGGCACATGGACACTTCTGCTGAGCCGTTTGGGAAAAAGAGAACGAACCGGCACTCCGGCCCCGGCAGGCCAAGACTGCCGGGGGCTGAAGATACAAGGATCCAACCATGGCAAGCCAAGGTTGCCGGGGGCTGCGGATTCAGATAAGTCTTCCATGCCCCTGTTATGCGTTTCCGTGTAGAACTGGGACATGTGAAACCTCGTTTATATTCTTAAACCACCGTGCTCCCCTTTTCCTGTGCCAAAGGGCTATCTCCTGGGTCGGAGTTTGATCGTAGTTGCGGTGGCGAGGAAATGGACGAGGGGCCTAACTCTACTTCGCCCCTGCCTCCGCCAAGAGTGTGAGAATGGTCGACTGAAGTGGGGAGACGGCAAGGCCTGTTGCCGGGCGATAATGTTTATCTTAAGGATAACAAAGATTCATCCTTGGCATGGGCCTCGCTCACGCACAAAGAACCCGGCAAGCACCCTTTTTCATTAAAAACATCCCATACATGTACAGTTCATACGGAATTAAAAACATGAGCAAGGGGATTACAAGTCTTAAAATTAACAAGTGCTCGCAGGCTTACAAACTAAAAAGTGATAAGGTGACCGTAATCCCTTTCTTGTCCCTCTCCTCATAAGGTGGAACAAGGCAGCAGGAGGGCAAAAAGAGCGCCTAGGCAAGGTATGAGGAGCAGAAGGCACCAAGACAACATCTTGGTGCTGGGAAAGGAGCTGGAAGACGAGGCAGCGGGCCGACAATACGCGACGAAGGCGTCAGTGCCCGCGTACTCCAACTTGACGGCCGCCACCGCCTTCTTCGCCTTCTCCGGCCCTCCTACGCCAGCCGCCCAAGGAGACGACGGGAGCGCCCCGATGGAGAGCTTGGCAAGGATGGCCCTCGGCAGGGTGCGTGGCCGAGGGAGGAGCAGCGCGGTCAGTCGGAGTCGGGGTCGGCATCCCGCCACTCGACTCCCTCGTCGTCATTGTCGCTGTCCTCCTCGTCACTCCCGCTCGAGGAGGAATCTTCATCGTCGGAGGAGCTCTCCACGCAGCACTTTAGACGAGTTCCAAGATCTCCAAAGACCTTGGCGGAGAGCAGACCGCCCTCCATTAACTTGAAATAGAGGACGGGTCCCGCCGTCAGGTTGTGGATGCGAGCAAACGTCTTCCATCCGCGACAGAGGTGCATGATGCGAGGAGCGGGGAAGTCGACGTCGACCCGCGTGCCGCCATTCCCGCAGCCCCTCATGTGCAGCCTGAGGGTCTGAGGCGGATCGAGCTCCATCTCCCGAGCAAATGGGGTGGGGAGGCGGAGACGACGACGCGGTGGCCGGCGCAGCCTGATGAAGAACTCGCGGGGCTGGTCCCCGACGTGGCCCTCCATCGCGGGAGGCATCGCTGGCGGGGGCACGGCCACCTCGCCCCCCTCTCCCCCGACCGCCGCGGCGACCTCGGCCTCGCCCCCTCCCCCTTCCTCTCGTAGCCGGCTCCGCTGCCGCGGGCTCCTGAGAGGGGGAACGCGCTGTCGAGCGGTGACCCTCGCCGCCACCGTCGAAGGCCCAGCACCCCCTCTCGCCATGGCGGGTGAAAGAAAGGAGCGAAGGAGGAAGAGGATGGATGCAGAGAGAATGTCGAATGACATCCCCCTCCCCCTCCTTATAAAGGGGCGGGGTCGAGGCTCGGCCGCCCCATTCAGCCAATCCAGCCGTCGGAAGCTAGGGAATCAGGACCGACCCGCTGCCCCAATCAGCGACGGCCCGGTTTCCCGCCCCCACCGCCTGCCACCTGCATGGAGGACGCGTGACGAGCGAGCAGAATCGAGGGGACGGGTGAGGCGACCGTTCCCCGCCCCGTGATCGTGGGGCGTGGGCGCCTTGAAGACTGCGACCCGTGTCCACTCAGTAAATGAGCCATGCCTCCACGCCTCCCTCTTTTTATGGGAAAGGCGCGAGCCGCCTCTTTACTATGACGTGACGCATGCGTGTGATAACCCAGAAATATAGGGGATCGCAACAGTTTTCGAGGGTAGAGTATTCAACCCAAATTTGTTGATTCGACACAAGGGAGCCAAAGAATATTCTCAAGTATTAGCAGCTGAGTTGTCAATTCAACCACACCTGGAAACTTAATATCTGCAGCAAAGTGTTTAGTAGCAAAGTAATATGATAGTGGTGGTAACGGTAACAAAAGTAAAGACAGCAAAAGTAATGTTTTTGGTATTTTGTAGTGATTGTAACAATAGCAACGGAAAAGTAAATAAGCGTAAACCAGTATATGGAAAACTCGTAGGCACCGGATCAGTGATGGATAATTATGCCGGATGTGGTTCATCATGTAACAGTTATAACATAGGGTGACACAAAACTAGCTCCAGTTCATCAATGTAATGTAGGCATGTATTCCGTAAATAGTCATACGTGCTTATGGAAAAGAACTTGCATGACATCTTTTGTCCTACCCTCCCGTGGCAGCGGGTCCTATTGGAAACTAAGAGATATTAAGGCCTCCTTTAATAGAGAACCGAACAAAGCATTAGCACATAGTGAATACATGAACTCCTCAAACTATGGTCATCACCGGAGTGGTCCCGATTATTGTCACTTCGGGTTGCGGATCATAACACATAGTAGGTGACTATAGACTTGCAAGATAGGATCAAGAACACACATATATTCATGAAAACATAATAGGTTCAGATCTGAAATCATGGCACTCGGGCCCTAGTGACAAGCATTAAGCATAGCAAAATCATAGCAACATCAATCTCGTAACATAGTGGATACTAGGATCAAACCCTAACAAAACTAACTCGATTACATGATAAATCTCATCCAACCCATCACCGCCCAGCAAGCCTACGATGGAATTACTCATGCACGGCGGTGAGCATCATGAAATTGGTGATGGAGGATGGTTGATGATGACGACGGCGACGAATCCCCCTCCCCAGAGCCCCGAACGGACTCTAGATCAGCCTCCCGAGAGAGATTAGGGCTTGGCGGCGGCTCCGTGATCGTAAAACGCGATGAAACTTTCTCTCTGATTTTTTATCCCCAAAGCCAATATATGGAGTTGGAGTTGGCGCTGAGGGCATCCAGGGGCCCATGAGGTAGGGGCGCGCCTGGGGAGGGCGCCCCCACCCTCGTGGACAGGTGTGGGCCCCTGGTCTTCATCTTTGGCGAGGATTTTTATTATTTTTTATAAGATATTCCGTGGAGTTTCAGGTCATTCCGAGAACTTTTGTTTTCTGCACATAAAACAACATCATGGCAATTCTCACTGAAAACAGCGTCATCCGGGTTAGTTCCATTCAAATCATACAAGTTAGAGTCCAAAACAAGGGCAAAAGTGTTTGGAAAAGTAGATACGACGGAGACGATCAACTCCCCAAGCTTAAACCCTTGCTTGTCCTCAAGCAATTCAGTTGACAAACCGAAAGAGAAAAGAAAACTTTACAAACTCGCTTTGCTCTTGTTGTTGTAAACATGAAAAGCCAGCATTCAAGTTTCAGCAATTATTATGAACTAACCATACTCACAATAACACGAGGTCTCACAATTACTCATATCAATAATATAATCAGCTAGCGAGCCATAATAATAAAACTCGGATGACAACACTTTCTCAAAATAATCATAACATGATATAACGAAATGGTATCTCGCTAGCCCTTTCTGAGACCGCAAAACATAAATGCAGAGCACCTTTAAAGATCAAGGACTGACTAAACATTGTAATTCATGGTAAAAGAGATCCAGTCAAGTCATACCCAAAATAAACCAATTATAATGAATGCAAACGACAGTGTGCTCTCCAGCGGGTGCTATTTAAATAAGAAGGGTGATGACTCAACATAAAAGTAAATAGATAGGCCCTTCGCAGAGGGAAGCAGGGATTTGTAGAGGTGCCAGAGCTCGATTTTGAAATAGAGATAAATTATATTTTGAGCGGCATACTTTCACTGTCAACGCAACAACTATGAGATGGCTGTATCTTCCATACTACATGCATTATAGGCAGTTCCCAAACAGAATGGTAAAGGTTTATACTCCCCTTCCTCCACAAGCATCAATCCATGGCTTGCTCGAAACAACGAGTGCCTCCAACATTCAACGGGTCCCAAGGGAGTTTTGTTTAATTATTTTGATTTGCTTTGATCTTTTGGATCATGGGACTGGGCATCCCGTTACATCGCCCTTTCTCGTGAATGAGGAGCGGAGTCCACTCTCTTGAGAATAACCCACCTAGCATGGAAGATATAGGCAGCCCTAGTTGCACATGAGCTGCTCGAGCATACAAAACAGAATTTTATTTGAAGGTTTGGAGTTTGGCACATACAAATTTACTTGGAACGCAGGTAGATACCGCATATAGGAAGGTATGGTGGACTCATATGGAACAACTTTGGGGTTTAAGGAGTTTGGATGCACAAGCAGTATTCCTCTTAGTACAGTGAAGGCTAGCAAAAGACCGGAAGCGACCAACCGAGAGAGCGAAAACAGACGTAAACATGCATTAAAATTAATTTACACCGAATATAAGCATGAGTAGGATATAATCCACCATGAACATAAATATCATGAAGGCTATGTTGATTTGATTCAAGTACATGCGTGAACATGTGTTAAGTCGAGTCACTCAATTCATTCAAAGGAGGATACCATCCTATCATACCACATCATAATTATCTCAATAGCATGTTGGCATGCAACGTAAACCATTATAACTCATAGCTAATCAAGCATGGCACAAGCAACTATAATCTCTAAATGTCATTGCAAATATGTTTACTTCATAATAGCTGAATCAGGAACGATGAATCATCATATTTACAAAAACAAGAGAGGTCGAGTTCATACCAGCTTTTCTCATCCCAATAAGTCCATCATATATCATCATTATTGCCTTTCACTTGCATGACCAAACGGTGTGTATAATAATAAGAGTGCACGGCATTGACTAAGCTGGAATCGCAAGCATTCAACTCAAGAGAGAAGACAAGTAATATGGGCTCTAAGTTAGATAAACAATAATGCATATAAGAGCCACTAAGCATTTTCAATATAGTCTTCTCGCCCCAAAGAAAGGAAAAGAAATAAAACTATTTACACGGAAAGCTCCCAACAAGCAAAAGAAGAACGGAAATATTTTTGGGTTTTTTTTAATTCTACTACAAGCAAGAAAAGTTGACTAACTAATTTTTTTGTTTTTTCTTAAGGTTTATCAAACACACAAGAAGAAAGAAAATAAACTAGCATGGATATTACAAAGAAAGAGTATGAGCACCAACATCTAGCAATGAGTGTGTGTGAACATAAATGTAATGTCGGTGGAAATACGATTCCCCAAGCTTAGGCTTTTGGCCTGTTGGTCTATTGCCGTGGATAGCCTGGCTGATACCCATAGGTGTAGTGGGGTCATCATCAGTGTACAGAATAGTTAGGATCATAATGTGATGAAGAGGACTCGATTGCCATCGGGTGGCAACCGCCTCAGATCCCAAGAATAAACAGACATTCGTGGAGGCTCATCTTGTGGCTCCGGTTCCGGGGCTGGTGCAGGATTCCGATAGGCTTGAACTGTCGCCCACGGAACAATGTAAGAACCTGTAGACAAGTTAAACAAAGAGGGAGCAGGCAAAGTAATAGTCTCAGGGTGATGTTTATCAAAGTACAATTTATATTTAAGCTCTCCTTCGCGACTCTTAACAAGAAAATCATGCGCTAGCATACTCTTATAATCTAAATAAGCACGTGGCAGCGCTGTTTCTTCTTTCTCCTCATGCCTAATAGGTATTTCAAAATATTCAGCTAGGCGTGAAGCATAAATGCCCCCAAAGATGGGGCCCTTAGTGCGGTTCAGACTTAACCGTCTAGCAACAATTCCACCCATACTAATAGAGTTATTATGTATAAACCATGGAACAAAATAATGATATCAGAATGCTAAGGTTCCCACAGCCCATGCGACCAATCAAGCAACGACTAGCAAATAAGGCAAAGTAGCACAAAACAGGAAAATGTATGCTAGTAATTCTTGCATCAGAAACCTTTCTGGTTTCTCCCACAGTGATAGTGTTAATAAAAGCTTCCACTTCATTACGGTGTGGTTCATCTAAGGTGCCCTCAAAAGGTATTTTGCAAACCTCGCAAAATTCAGCTAATGTCATCTCCTTAACAACGTCATATAAATGGAACTCTACTGTTGGAGGTGATTTCTTAGGGAAAAAGTAGAAGTTCTGCACAAAAGTATTTGTGAGTAAGAGATACTGATAACGTAGGTCGCGGAGGAAGTTCGTGAGGCCGGCGTTCTCAATTAATAGATAGAAATCCTCATAAATCCCGCCTCCTCAAGAAGTCATCGAAGGCCATTCACACGGCCGAACCTCCGCGATCGAGGCAAATCAAATTTGGGCTTCGTTCTTCTTCCTTTGTTTCTCCTTAGAACTTTGGCTCGACGAGCCCCTCAAAAGTCTCTTCATTATTTCTAAAACAATCTGAAATTTTTAGTAACTTCAAATAAAAGTGAACCAACTTCGATAAAACTGATAGCAACTACTCATACAAGTGCCTAGAGCATATATCAAGCATTAGAACTACTCGGAACCATATAAATTTGACATGCAAGCTCAAGAACATGGTCACCTATGTAGCACAAATTTGCAATGAATAAAGCACTGGAACAAAACTAATTGGACCAATGGAGGAGTCACATACCAAGGAACAATCTCCCAAGCAGTTTTATGAGAGGTGCTTTGAGCAAGGAGATCGAAAATCGCAGCAAAAGTTGGCCGGAACACGAGCTTGAGTTGGTTTTTCGGGTTTGTGTGAGACAGAGGAAGAAGATGGGTGCAGGATAAGTGGAGGAGGGCCACCGTGGTCCCACGAGGCAGGGGCGCGCCAGGGGTAGGGCGCGCCCCACCCTCGTGGCAGTGTGGCAGCTCCCATGTAATTTTTGCACTAAAATCCTCAAATATTCCCGAAAAAATCATATCAAATTGGCATGGCATTCTCGAGGACTTTTATTTTGGGATATTTTTATATTGCACGGATAAGTCGGGAGATGTATGTAAAAATACTATTTTACTTTTTTTTACTAAATAACAGAGAATATAAAGAGGGTATGAAGGTTGTGCTTCTAGTTTCATCCATCTCATGCTCATCAAAAGGAATCCACTAACAAGGTTGATCAAGTCTTGTTAACAAACTCATTTCGATTAACATGAAACCGAGAAATTTCAATAACACTATGTTACCTCAACGGGATATGGACATCCCCAATAATAAGTATATCATATTTCTTCTTGACAGAAGGAGAGGAAATTCAAAACCTCCAAATATAATCGATGGAATTTTTCCAATAGAGTTGATACTATAAACTTGAGGTTGTTTCTCGAAAGTGTACCGTATGCTCATTACCATTAACATGAAAAGTGACATTGCCTTTGTTGCAATCAATAACAGCCCCTGCAGTATTAAGAAAGGTCTTCCAAGAATAATAGACATACTATCATCCTCGGAATATCAAGAATAACAAAGTCCGTTAGAATAGTAACGCTTGCAACCACAACAGCACATCCTCACAAATACCGACGGTATAGCAGTTGATTTATCAGCCATTTGCAAAGATATTTCAGTAGGTGTCAACTTATTCAAGTCAAGTCTACGATATAAAGAGAGAGGCATAACACTAACACCGGCTCCAAGATCACATAAAGCAGTTTTAACATAATTTCTTTTAATGGAGCATGGTATAGTAGGTACTCCTGGATCTCCAAGTTTCTTTGGTGTTCCACCCTTAAAAGTATAATTAGCAAGCATGGTGGAAATTTCAGCTTCCGGTATCTTTCTTTTATTTGTAACAATATCTTTCATATATTTAGCATAAGGATTTGTTTTGAGCACATCAGTTAATCGCATACGCAAAAAGATATGTCTAATCATTTCAGCAAAGCGCTCAAAATCCTCATCATCCTTTTTCTTGGATGGTTTGGGAGGAAAAGGCATGGGTTTCTGAACCCATGGTTCTCTTTCTTTACCATGTTTCCTACCAATGTAGTCTCTTTTATCATAACGTTGATTCTTTGATTGTGGGTTATCAAGATCAACAGCAGGTTCAACTTCTACATCATTATCATTACTAGGTTGAGAATCATCATGAACATCATCATTAACATTTTTACTAGGTTCATATTCATTACCAGATTGTGTTTCAGCATCAGACATAGAGATATCATTTGGATTATCAGGTGGTTCAGCAATAGGTTCACTAGAAGTTTGCACAGTTCTATCATTTTTCTTTTTCTTCCTCTTAGAAGAACTAGGCATATCAATATTATTTCTCCGAGAATCTTGCTCGATTCTCTTAGGGTGGCCTTCAGGATACAAAGGTTCCCGAGTCATTCTACCAGTTCTAGTAGCCACTCTAACAAAGATAATCATTTTCTTACTATTCATTTCATTAAGCATTTCTTTTTGAGCTTTAAGTACTTGTTCTACTTGAGTGGTAACCATAGAAGCATGTTTGCTAACAAGTTTAAGTTCACCTCTAATATTAGCCATATAATCACTCAAGTGTTTAATCATAAAGGTATTCTGTTTTAATTGTCTACCAAAATAAGCATTAAAGTCATCTTGCTTAAACATAAAGTCATCAAACTCATCCAAGCACTGACTAGCAATTTTAGTAGGAGGGACTTCAGTTTTATCATATCTATAGAGAGAATTTACCTTTACTACCTGTGTCGGGATATCGGGAGGTTCTTCAGTAAATAAGTAATTGAGATCATATACTTCTTCAACAAAGTGTGAATTAAGACCATGTATTTCTTCAATAGGTGGTAAATTCTTAACATCTTCAGCTTTAATACCTTTTTCTTTCATAGATTTCTTTGCCTCTTGCATATCTTCGGGACTGAGAAATAGAACACCTCTCTTCTTCGGAGTTGGTTTAGGAATAGGCTCAGTAATTGGCTCGGGAGCTGGCTCGGGAGTTGGCTCAGGAGGTGCCCAATTATTTTCATTTGTCAACATATTATTCAATAAAATTTCAGCTTCATCCGTGTTCTTTCCCTAAAAGAGAACCAGCACAACTATCCGTAATCTCTGAAGCATCGCTTAGTCCATTATAAAAGATATCAAATATTTCAAGTTTCTTAAGAGGATGATCAGCAAAGCATTATAACTTGAGAAGCCTCCCCCAAGCTTGTGGGAGACTTTCTTCTTCAATTTGCACAAAATTATATATATCCCTCAAAGCAGCTTGTTTCTTATGAGCAGGGAAATATTTAGCAGAGAAGTAATAAATCATATCCTGGGGACTTTGCACACAACCAGGATCAAGAGAATTAAACCATATCTTAGCATCACCCTTTAATGAGAACGGAAATATTTTAAGTAAATAAAGGTAGCGCGATCTCTTATTATTAGTAAACAGGGCAGCTATATCATCTAACTTACGAAGATGTGCCACAGTAGTTTCAGATTCGTAGCCATAAAAAGGATCAGATTCAACCAAAGTAATTATATCTGGATCAACAGAAAGATCATAATAATCCTGATCAGGAACACAGATAGGTGAAGTAGCAAAAGCAGGGTCGGGTCTCATCCTACCTCTAAAAGATTCTTTACTCCATTTAACTAGCAACCTATTACGCTCAAGACTATCCTCGGCAAGCAAGAATAGCTTCAGAGATTCAGCATTAAAAGGTAACCCTCGTGAATAGCAGGCCTATTTTCATCATCACTAACATCATCATGTTCAGTTTCAATAATTTCTCTTTCTCTAGACCTAGAAATTTGTTCATCTAGAAATTCACCAAGAGGCACAGAGTATCAAGCATAGAAGTAGTTTCATCATAAGTATCATGCATAGCGAAGTGGCATCATCAATAACATGCAAAATATTGGAACGAATAGCGTAAGCAGGTTTAGGTGTCGCTAGCTTACTTATAATGTAGGTGAATCAAGTGCGAGCTAGATGGCAGTTCCTTACCTCCCCTCATAGTTGAGGGATAAATTGTTGTCTTAGCGTCTTTCAAATTCTTCATAGTGTCCAGCAGATATAAATCCCAAGTGACTCAAAGAATAGAGCTATGCTCCCCGGCAGCGGCGCCAGAAAAAGGTCTTGATAACCCACAAGTATAGGGGATCGCAACAGTTTTCGAGGGTAGAGTATTCAACCCAAATTTGTTGATTCGACACAAGGGGAGCCAAAGAATATTCTCAAGTATTAGCATCTGAGTTGTCAATTCAACCACACCTGGAAACTTAATATCTGCCGCAAAGTGTTTAGTAGCAAAGTAATATGATAGTGGTGGTAACGGTAACAAAAGTAAAGACATCAAAAGTAATGTTTTTGGTATTTTGTAGTGATTGTAACAATAGCAACGGAAAAGTAAATAAGCGTAAACCAAGATATGGAAAACTCAGAGGCACCGGATCGTGATGGATAATTATGCCGGATGTGGTTCATCATGTAACAGTTATAACATAGGGTGACACAGTAACTAGCTCCAGCTCATCAATGTAATGTAGGCATGTATTCCGTAAATAGTCATACGTGCTTATGGAAAAGAACTTGCATGACATCTTTTGTCCTACCCTCCCGTGGCAGCGGGTCCTATTGGAAACTAAGAGATATTAAGGCCTCCTTTAATAGAGAACCGAACAAAGCATTAGCACATAGTGAATACATGAACTCCTCAAACTATGGTCATCACCGGAGTGGTCCCGATTATTGTCACTTGGGTTGCCGGATCATAACACATAGTAGGTGACTATAGACTTGCAAGATAGGATCAAGAACACACATATATTCATGAAAACATAATAGGTTCAGATCTGAAATCATGGCACTCGGGCCCTAGTGACAAGCATTAAGCATAGCAAAGTCATAGCAACATCAATCTCGTAACATAGTGGATACTAGGATCAAACCCTAACAAAACTAACTCGATTACATGATAAATCTCATCCAACCCATCACCGTCCAGCAAGCCTACGATGGAATTACTCACGCACGGAGGTGAGCATCATGAAATTGGTGATGGAGGATGGTTGATGATGACGACGGCGACGAATCCCCCTCTCCGGAGCCCCGAACGGACTCCAGATCAGCCCTCCCGAGAGAGATTAGGGCTTGGAGGCGGCTCCGTGATCGTAAAACGCGATGAAACTTTCTCTCTGATTTTTTCTCCCAAAGCCAATATATGGAGTTGGAGTTGGTGCCGGAGGGCATCCAGGGGCCCACGAGGTAGGGGCGCGCCTGGGGGAGGGCGCCCCACCCTTGTGGACAGGTGTGGCCCCTGGTCTTCATCTTTGGCGAGGATTTTTATTATTTATTATAAGATATTCCGTGGAGTTTAAGGTCATTCCAAGAACTTTTGTTTTCTCGCACATAAACAACATCATGGCAATTCTCGCTGAAAACAGCGCCATCCGGTTAGTTCCATTCAAATCATACAAGTTAGAGTCCAAAACAAGGGCAAAAGTGTTTGGAAAAGTAGATACGACGGAGACGATCAACTCCCCAAGCTTAAACCCTTGCTTGTCCTCAAGCAATTCAGTTGACAAACTGAAAGAAAAAGAAAACTTTACAAACTCTGTTTGCTCTTGTTGTTGTAAACATGAAAAGCCAGCATTCAAGTTTCAGCAATTATTATGAACTAACCATACTCACAATAACACGTAGGTCTCACAATTACTCATACCAATAATATAATCAGCTAGCGAGCCATAATAATAAAACTCGGATGACAACACTTTCTCAAAATAATCATAACATGATATAACGAAATGGTAACTCGCTAGCCCTTTCGAGACCGCAAAAACATAAATGCAGAGCACCTTTAAAGATCAAGGACTGACTAAACATTGTAATTCATGGTAAAGAGATCCAGTCAAGTCATACCCAAAATAAACCAATTATAATGAATGCAAACGAAAGTGTGCTCTCCAATGGTGCTTTTTAATAAGAAGGGTGATGACTCAACATAAAAGTAAATAGATAGGCCCTTCGCAGAGGGAAGCAGGGATTTGTAGAGGTGCCAGAGCTCGATTTTGAAATAGAGATAAATTATATTTTGAGCGGCATACTTTCACTGTCAACGCGAATACTATGAGATGGCTGTATCTTCCATACTACATGTATTATAGGCAGTTCCCAAACAGAATGGTAAAGGTTTATACTCCCCTTCCTCCACAAGCATCAATCCATGGCTTGCTCGAAACAACGAATGCCTCCAACATTCAACGGGTCCCAAGGGGAGTTTTGTTTAATTATTTTGATTTGCTTTGATCTTTTTGGGTCATTGGACTGGGCATCCTGTTACTCGCCCTTTCTCGTGAATGAGGAGCGGAGTCCACTCCTCTTGAGAATAACCCACCTAGCATGGAAGATATAGGCAGCCCTAGTTGCACATGAGCTGCTCGAGCATACAAAGGTTTGGAGTTTGGCACATACAAATTTACTTGGAACGGCAGTAGATACCGCATATAGGAAGGTATGGTGGACTCATATGGAACAACTTTGGGGTTTAAGGAGTTTGGATGCACAAGCAGTATTCCCGCTTAGTACAGTGAAGGATAGCAAAAGACCGGGAAGCGACCAACCGAGAGAGCGAAAACAGACGTAAACATGCATTAAAATTAATTTACACCGAATATAAGCATGAGTAGGATATAATCCACCATGAACATAAATATCATGAAGGCTATGTTGATTTGATTCAACTACATGCGTGAACATGTGCCAAGTCGAGTCATTCAATTCATTCAAAGGAGGATACCATCCTATCATACCACATCATAATCATCTCAATAGCATGTTGGCATGCAAGGTAAACCATTATAACTCATAGCTAATCAAGCATGGCACAAGCAACTATAATCTCTAAATGTCATTGCAAATATGTTTACTTCATAATAGCTGAATCAGGAACGATGAATCATCATATTTACAAAAACAAGAGAGGTCGAGTTCATACCAGCTTTTCTCATCCCAATAATTCCATCATATATCATCATTATTGCCTTTCACTTGCACGACCGAACGGTGTGTATAATAATAAGAGTGCACGTGCATTGGACTAAGCTGGAATCTGCAAGCATTCAACTCAAGAGAGAAGACAAGTAATATGGGCTCTAAGTTAGATAAACAATAATGCATATAAGAGCCACTAAGCATTTTCAATATAGTCTTCTCGACCCCCAAAGAAAGGAAAAGAAATAAAAACTATTTACACGGGAAAGCTCCCAACAAGCAAAAGAAGAACGGAAATATTTTTGGGTTTTTTTTAATTCTACTACAAGCAAGGAAAGTAGACTAACTAATTTTTTGTTTTTCTTAAGTTTCATCAAACACACAAGAAGAAAGAAAATAAACTAGCATGGATATTACAAAGTGAAAGAGTATGAGCACCGACATCTAGCAATGAGTGTGTGTGAACATAAATGTAATGTCGGTGGAAATACGATTCCCCAAGCTTAGGCTTTTGGCCTGTTGGTCTATTGCCGTGGATAGCCTGGCCGATACCCGTAGGTGTAGCTGGGGTCATCTGTGGCAGCAGAATAGTTAGGATCATAATGTTATGAAGAGGACTCTGATTGCCACTGGCTGGCAACCGCCTCAGGATCCCAAGAATAAATAGACATTCGTGGAGGCTCATCTTGTGGCTCCGGTTCCGGGCTGGTGCAGGATTCCGATAGGCTTGAACAGCCGCCCACGGAACAATGTAAGAACCTGTAGACAAGTTAAACAAAGAGGGAGCAGGCAAAGTAATAGTCTCAGGGTGATGTTTATCAAAGTACAATTTATATTTAAGCTCTCCTTCGCGACTCTTAATAAGAAAATCATGCGCTAGCATACTCTTATAATCTAAATAAGCGCGGGGCAGCGCTGTTTCTTCTTTCTCCTCATGCCTAATAGGTATTTCAAAATATTCAGCTAGGCGTGAAGCATAAATGCCCCCAAAGATGGGGCCCTTAGTGCGGTTCAGACTTAACCGCCTAGCAACAATTCCACCCATACTAATAGAGTTATTATGTATAAACCATGGAACAAAATAATGATATAAGGAATGCTAAGGTTCCCACAGTTCCCGCGACCAATCAAGCAACGACTAGCAAATAAGGCAAAGTAGCACAAAACAGGAAAATGTATGCTAGTAATTCTTGCATCAGAAACCTTTCTGGTTTCTCCCACAGTGATAGTGTTAATAAAAGCTTCCACTTCATTACGGTGTGGTTCATCTAAGGTGCCCTCAAAAGGTATTTTGTAAACCTCGCAAAATTCAGCTAATGTCATCTCCTTAACAACGTCATATAAATGGAACTCTACTGTTGGAGGTGATTTCTTAGGGAAAAAGTAGAAGTTCTGCACAAAAGTATTTGTGAGTAAGAGATACTTGACGTTGGTCGCGGAGGAAGTTGGTGAGGCCATGCTCTCAATTAATAGATAGAAATCCTCATAAATCCGGCTCTCCTCAAGAAGTCATCGAAGGCCATTCACATGGCCGAACCTCCATGATCGAGGCAAATTAAATTTGGGCTTCTGTTCTTCTTCCTTTTGTTTCTCCTTAGAACTTTGGCTCGACGAGCCCCTCAAAAGTCTCTTCATTATTTCTGACACAATCTGAAATTTTTAGTAACTTCAAATAAAAGTGAACCAACTTCAATAAAACTGATAGCAACTACTCATACAAGTGCCTAGAGCATATATCAAGCATTAGAACTACTTGGAACCATATAAATTTGACATGCAAGCTCAAGAACATGGTCACCTATGCAGCACAAATTTGCAATGAATAAAGCACTAGAACAAAAACTAATTGGACCAATGGAGGAGTCACATACCAAGGAACAATCTCCCCAAGCAGTTTTGCGAGAGGTGCTTTGAGCAAGGAGATCAAAATCGCAGCAAAAGTTGCTTTGGAACACGAGCTTGAGTTGGTTTTTCGGTTTGTGTGAGACAGAGGAAGAAGATGGGTGCAGGGATAAGTGGAGGAGGGCCACCGTGGGCCCACGAGGTAGGGGCGCGCCAGGGGTAGGGCGCGCCTCCACCCTCGTGGCAGTGGCAGCTCCCAGCCGTAATTTTTGCACTAAAATCCTCAAATATTCCCAAAAAATCATATCAAATTGGCATGGCATTCGAGAGGACTTTTATTTTGGGATATTTTATATTGCACGGATAAGTCAGAGATGCATGTAAAAATACTATTTTACTTTATTTTTACTAAATAACAGAGAATATAAAGAGGGTACAGAAGGTTGTGCTTCTAGTTTCATCCATCTCATGCTCATCAAAAGGAATCCACTAACAAGGTTGATCAAGTCTTGTTAACAAACTCATTCCGATTAACATGAAACCGGAGAAATTTTCGAATAACACTATGTTACCTCAACGGGGATATGGACATCCCCAATAATAAGTATATCATATTTCTTCTTGACAGAAGGGAGAGGAAATTCAAAACCTCCAAATATAATCGATGGAATTTTTCCAATAGAGTTGATACTATAAACTTGAAGTTGTTTCTCGAAAGTGTACCGTGTGCTCATTACCATTAACATGAAAAGTGACATTGCCTTTGTTGCAATCAATAACAGCCCTGCAGTATTAAGGAAAGGTCTTCCAAGAATAATAGACATACTATCATCCTCGGAATATCAAGAATAACAAAGTCCGTTAGAATAGTAACGCTTGCAACCACAACAGCACATCCTCACAAATACCGACGGGTATAGCAGTTGATTTATCAGCCATTTGCAAAGATATTTCAGTAGGTGTCAACTTATTCAAGTCAAGTCTACGATATAAAGAGAGAGGCATAACACTAACACCGCTCCAAGATCACATAAAGCAGTTTTAACATAATTTCTTTTAGTGGAGCATGGTATAGTAGGTACTCTGGATCTCCAAGTTTCTTTGGTGTTCCACCCTTAAAAGTATAATTAGCAAGCATGGTGGAAATTTCAGCTTCCGTATCTTTCTTTTATTTGTAACAATATCTTTCATATATTTAGCATAAGGATTTGTTTTGAGCACATCGCTTAATCGCATAGGCAAAAGATAGGTCTAATCATTTCAGCAAAGCGCCAAAATCCTCATCATCCTTTTTCTTGGATGGTTTGGGAGGAAAAGGCATGGGTTTCGAACCCATGGTTCTCTTTCTTTACCATGTTTCCTACCAATGTAGTCTCTTTTATCATAACGTTGATTCTTTGATTGTGGGTTATCAAGATCAACAAAGAGGTTCAACTTCTACATCATTATCATTTCTAGGTTGAGAATCATCATGAACATCATCATTAACATTTTTACTAGGTTCATATTCATTACCAGATTGTGTTTCAAATCGGACATAGAGATATCATTTGGATTATCAGGTGGTTCAGCAATAGGTTCACTAGAAGTTTGCACAGTTCTATCATTTTTCTTTTTCTTCCTCTTAGAAGAACTAGGCATATCAATATTATTTCTCCGAGAATCTTGCTCGATTCTCTTAGGGTGGCCTTCAGGATACAAAGGTTCCCGAGTCATTCTACCAGTTCTAGTAGCCACTCTAACGGCATAATCATTTTCTTACTATTCATTTCATTAAGCATTTCTTTTTGAGCTTTAAGTACTTGTTCTACTTGAGTGGTAACCATAGAAGCATGTTTGCTAACAAGTTTAAGTTCACCTCTAATATTAGCCATATAATCACTCAAGTGTTTAATCATAAAGGTATTCTGTTTTAATTGTCTACCAAAATAAGCATTAAAGTCATCTTGCTTAAACATAAAGTCATCAAACTCATCCAAGCAATCGACTAGCAATTTTAGTAGGAGGGACTTCAGTTTTATCATATCTATAGAGAGAATTTACCTTTACTACCGTGTCGGGATATCGGAGGTTCTTCAAGAAATAAGTAATTGAGATCATATACTTCTTCAACAAAGGTGAATTAAGACCATGTATTTCTTCAATAGGTGGTAAATTCTTAACATCTTCAGCTTTAATACCTTTTTCTTTCATAGATTTCTTTGCCTCTTGCATATCTTCGGATCGAGAAATAGAACACCTCTCTTCTTGGAGTTGGTTTAGGAATAGGCTCAATGGTTGGCTCGGAGCTGGCTTGGGAGTTGGCTCAGAGGTGCCCAATTATTTTCATTTGTCAACATATTATTCAATAAAATTTCAGCTTCATCTGGTGTTCTTTCCCTGAAAAGAGAACCAGCACAACTATCCAGGTAATCTCTGGAAGCATCAGTTAGTCCATTATAAAAGATATCAAATATTTCAAGTTTCTTAAGAGGATGATCAGGCAAAGCATTAAGTAACTTGAGAAGCCTCCCCCAAGCTTGTGGGAGACTTTCTTCTTCAATTTGCACAAAATTATATATATATCCCTCAAAGCAGCTTGTTTCTTATGAGCAGGGAAATATTTAGCAGAGAAGTAATAAATCATATCCTGGGGACTTTGCACACAACCAGGATCAAGAGAATTGAACCATATCTTAGCATCACCCTTTAATGAGAACGGAAATATTTTAAGTAAATAAAGGTAGCGCGATCTCTTATTATTAGTAAACAGGGCAGCTATATCATCTAACTTACGAAGATGTGCCACAATAGTTTCAGATTCATAGCCATAAAAGGATCGATTCAACCAAAGTAATTATATCCGGATCAACAGAAAGATCATAATAATCCTGATCAGAACACGATAGGTGAAGTAGCAAAAGCAGGTCGAATCTCATCCTACCTCTAAAAGATTCTTTACTCCATTTAACTAGCAACCTATTACGTTCAAGACTATCCTGGCAAGCAAGAATAGCTTCAGTAGATTCAGCATTAAAAAGGTAACCCTCAGGAATAGCAGGCCTATTTTCATCATCACTAACATCATCATGTTCAGTTTCAATAATTTCTCTTTCTCTAGACCTAGAAATTTGTTCATCTAGAAATTCACCAAGAGGCACAGTAGTATCAAGCATAGAAGTAGTTTCATCATAAGTATCAAGCATAGCAGAAGTGGCATCATCAATAACATGCAAAATATTGGAACGAATAGCAGAAGCAGGTTTAGGTGTCGCTAGCTTACTTATAACAGAAGGTGAATCAAGTGCAGAGCTAGATGGCAGTTCCTTACCTCCCCTCGTAGTTGAGGGATAAATTGTTGTCTTAGCGTCTTTCAAATTCTTCATAGTGTCCAGCAGATATAAATCCCAAATGACTCAAAGAATAGAGCTATGCTCCCGGCAACAAGCGCGAGAAAAGGTCTTGATAACCCACAAGTATAGGGATCGCAACAGTTTTCGAGGGTAGAGTATTCAACCCAAATTTGTTGATTCGACACAAGGGGAGCCAAAGAATATTCTCAAGTATTAGCATCTGAGTTGTCAATTCAACCACACCGAAACTTAATATCTGCAGCAAAGTGTTTAGTAGCAAAGTAATATGATAGTGGTGGTAACGGTAACAAAAGTAAAGACATCAAAAGTAATGTTTTTGGTATTTTGTAGTGATTGTAACAATAGCAACGGAAAAGTAAATAAGCGTAAACCAGATATGGAAAACTCAGAGGCACCGGATCGTGATGGATAATTATGTCGGATGTGGTTCATCATGTAACAGCTTATAACATAGGGTGACACAGAACTAGCTCCAGTTCATCAATGTAATGTAGGCATGTATTCGTAAATAGTCATACGTGCTTATGGAAAAGAACTTGCATGACATCTTTTGTCCTACCCTCCCGTGGCAGCGGGTCCTATTGAAACTAAGAGATATTAAGGCCTCCTTTTAATAGAGAACCGAACAAAGCATTAGCACATAGTGGATACATGAACTCCTCAAACTATGGTCATCACCGGAGTGGTCCCGATTATTGTCACTTGGGTTGCGGATCATAACACATAGTAGGTGACTATAGACTTGCAAGATAGGATCAAGAACACACATATATTCATGAAAACATAATAGGTTCAGATCTGAAATCATGGCACTCGGGCCCTAGTGACAAGCATTAAGCATAGCAAAGTCATAGCAACATCAATCTCAGAACATAGTGGATACTAGGGATCAAACCTCTAACAAAACTAACTCGATTACATGATAAATCTCATCCAACCGATCACCGTCCAGCAAGCCTACGATGGAATTACTCACGCACGGAGGTGAGCATCATGAAATTGGTGATGGAGGATGGTTGATGATGACGACGGCGACGAATCCCCCTCTCCGGAGCCCCGAACGGACTCCAGATCAGCCCTCCCAAGAGAGATTAGGGCTTGGCGGCGGCTCCGTATCGTAAAACGCGATGAAACTTTCTCTCTGATTTTTTTCTCCCCGAAAGCCAATATAAGGAGTTGGAATTGGTGTCGGAGGGCATCCAGGGGGCCCACGAGGTAGGGGGGCGCGCCGGGGAGGGGTGCGCCCCCCACCCTTGTGGACAGGGTGTGGGCCCCCTGGTCTTCATCTTTGGCGAGGATTTTTTATTATTTATTATAAGATATTCCGTGGAGTTTAAGGTCATTCCGAGAACTTTTGTTTTCTGCACATAAAACAACATCATGGCAATTCTGCTGAAAACAGCGTCAGTCCGGGTTAGTTCCGTTCAAATCATACAAGTTAGAGTCCAAAACAAGGGCAAAAGTGTTTGGAAAAGTAGATACGACGGAGACGTATCAACTCCCCCAAGCTTAAACCCTTGCTTGTCCTCAAGCAATTCAGTTGACAAACTGAAAGAGAAAAAGAAAAACTTTTACAAACTCTGTTTGCTCTTGTTGTTGTAAACATGAAAAGCCAGCATTCAAGTTTCAGCAATTATTATGAACTAACCATACTCACAATAACACGTAGGTCTCACAATTACTCATACCAATAATATAATCAGCTAGCGAGCCATAATAATAAAACTCGGATGACAACACTTTCTCGAAATAATCATAACATGATATAACGAAATGGTAACTCGCTAGCCCTTTCTGAGACCGCAAAACATAAATGCAGAGCACCTTTAAAGATCAAGGACTGACTAAACATTGTAATTCATGGTAAAAGAGATCCAGTCAAGTCATACCCAAAATAAACCAATTATAATGAATGCAAACGAAAGTGTGCCCTCCAGCGGGTGCTTTTTTAATAAGAAGGGTGATGACTCAACATAAAAGTAAATAGATAGGCCCTTCGCAGAGGGAAGCAGGGATTTGTAGAGGTGCCAGAGCTCGATTTTGAAATAGAGATAAATTATATTTTGAGCGGCATACTTTCACTGTCAACGCGAATACTATGAGATGGCTGTATCTTCCATACTACATGTATTATAGGCAGTTCCCAAACAGAATGGTAAAGGTTTATACTCCCCTTCCTCCACAAGCATCAATCCATGGCTTGCTCGAAACAACGAATGCCTCCAACATTCAACGGGTCCCAAGGGGAGTTTTGTTTAATTATTTTGATTTGCTTTGATCTTTTTGGGTCATTGGACTGGGCATCCCGGTTACCGGCCCTTTCTCGTGAATGAGGAGCGGAGTCCACTCCTCTTGAGAATAACCCACCTAGCATGGAAGATATAGGCAGCCCTAGTTGCACATGAGCTGCTCGAGCATACAAAGGTTTGGAGTTTGGCACATACAAATTTACTTGGAACGGCAGGTAGATACCGCATATAGGAAGGTATGGTGGACTCATATGGAACAACTTTGGGGTTTAAGGAGTTTGGATGCACAAGCAGTATTCCTGCTTAGTACAGGTGAAGGATAGCAAAAGACTGGGAAGCGACCAACTGAGAGAGCGAAAACAGACGTAAACATGCATTAAAATTAATTTACACCGAATATAAGCATGAGTAGGATATAATCCACCATGAACATAAATATCATGAAGGCTATGTTGATTTGATTCAACTACATGCGTGAACATGTGCCAAGTCGAGTCATTCAATTCATTCAAAGGAGGATACCATCCTATCATACCACATCATAATCATCTCAATAGCATGTTGGCATGCAAGGTAAACCATTATAACTCATAGCTAATCAAGCATGGCACAAGCAACTATAATCTCTAAATGTCATTGCAAATATGTTTACTTCATAATAGCTGAATCAGGAACGATGAATCATCATATTTACAAAAACAAGAGAGGTCGAGTTCATACCAGCTTTTCTCATCCCAATAATTCCATCATATATCATCATTATTGCCTTTCACTTGCACGACCGAACGGTGTGTATAATAATAAGAGTGCACGTGCATTGGACTAAGCTGGAATCTGCAAGCATTCAACTCAAGAGAGAAGACAAGTAATATGGGCTCTAAGTTAGATAAACAATAATGCATATAAGAGCCACTAAGCATTTTCAATATAGTCTTCTCGACCCCCAAAGAAAGGAAAAGAAATAAAAACTATTTACACGGGAAAGCTCCCAACAAGCAAAAGAAGAACGGGAAATATTTTTGGGTTTTCTTTTTAATTCTACTACAAGCAAGGAAAGTAGACTAACTAATTTTTTTGTTTTTTCTTAAGTTTCATCAAACACACAAGAAGAAAGAAAATAAACTAGCATGGATATTACAGTGAAAGAGTATGAGCACCGACATCAGGCAATGAGTGTGTGTGAACATAAATGTAATGTCGGTGGAAATACGTATTCCCCAAGCTTAGGCTTTTGGCCTGTTGGTCTATTGCCGAGGATAGCCTGGTGATACCCGTAGGTGTAGCTGGGGTCATCTTGTGGCGCAGAATAGTTAGGATCATAATGTTATGAAGAGGACTCGATTGCCATCGGTGGCAACCGCCTCAGATCCCAAGAATAAATAGACATTCGTGGAGGCTCATCTTGTGGCTCGGTTCGGGCTGGTGCAGGATTCCGATAGGCTTGAACAGCCGCCACGGAACAATGTAAGAACCTGTAGACAAGTTAAACAAAGAGGGAGCAGGCAAAGTAATAGTCTCAGGGTGATGTTTATCAAAGTACAATTTATATTTAAGCTCTCCTTCGCGACTCTTAATAAGAAAATCATGCGCTAGCATACTCTTATAATCTAAATAAGCGCGGGGCAGCGCTGTTTCTTCTTTCTCCTCATGCCTAATAGGTATTTCAAAATATTCAGCTAGGCGTGAAGCATAAATGCCCCCAAAGATGGGGCCCTTAGTGCGGTTCAGACTTAACCGTCTAGCAACAATTCCACCCATACTAATAGAGTTATTGCGGTATAAACCATGGAACAAAATAATGATATAAGGAATGCTAAGGTTCCCACAGTTCCCGCGACCAATCAAGCAACGACTAGCAAATAAGGCAAAGTAGCACAAAACAGGAAAATGTATGCTAGTAATTCTTGCATCAGAAACCTTTCTGGTTTCTCCCACAGTGATAGTGTTAATAAAAGCTTCCACTTCATTACGGTGTGGTTCATCTAAGGTGCCCTCAAAAGGTATTTTGTAAACCTCGCAAAATTCAACTAATGTCATCTCCTTAACAACGTCATATAAATGGAACTCTACTGTTGGAGGTGATTTCTTAGGGAAAAAGTAGAAGTTCTGCACAAAAGTATTTGTGAGTAAGAGATACTGATGACGTTGGTCGCGGAGGAAGTTGGTGAGGCCATGTTCTCAATTAATAGATAGAAATCCTCATAAATCCCGGCTCTCCTCAAGAAGTCATCGGAAGGCCATTCACACGGCCGAACCTCCGCGATACGAGGCAAATTAAATTTGGGCTTCTGTTCTTCTTCCTTTTGGTTCTCCTTAGAACTTTGGCTCGACGAGCCCCTCAAAAGTCTCTTCATTATTTCTGACACAATCTGAAATTTTTAGTAACTTCAAATAAAAGTGAACCATCTTCAATAAAACTGATAGCAACTACTCATACAAGTGCCTAGAGCATATATCAAGCATTAGAACTACTTGGAACCATATAAATTTGACATGCAAGCTCAAGAACATGGTCACCTATGCAGCACAAATTTGCAATAAATAAAGCACTAGAACAAAAACTAATTGGACCAATGGAGGAGTCACATACCAAGGAACAATCTCCCCAAGCAGTTTTATGAGAGGTGCTTTGAGCAAGGAGATCGAAAATCGCAGCAAAAGTTCTTTGGAACACGAGCTTGAGTTGGTTTTTCGGGTTTGTGTGAGACAGAGGAAGAAGATGGGTGCAGGGATAAGTGGAGGAGGGCCACCGTGGGCCCAAGAGGCGGGGCGCGCTTAGGGGTAGGCGCGCCCTCCACCGTCGTGGCAGTGGCAGCTCCCATGTAATTTTTGCACTAAAATCCTCAAATATTCGAAAAAATCATATCAAATTGGCATGGCATTACGAGGACTTTTATTTTTGGGATATTTTTATATTGCACGGATAAGTCGAGAGACGTATGTAAAAATACTATTTTACTTTATTTTTACTAAATAACAGAGAATATAAAGAGGGTACAGAAGGTTGTGCTTCTAGTTTCATCCATCTCATGCTCATCAAAAGGAATCCACTAACAAGGTTGATCAAGTCTTGTTAACAAACTCATTCCGATTAACATGAAACTGGAGAAATTTCGAATAACACTATGTTACCTCAACGGGGATATGGACATCCCTAATAATAAGTATATCATATTTCTTCTTGACAGAAGGGAGAGGAAATTCAAAACCTCCAAATATAATCGATGGAATTTTTCCAATAGAGTTGATACTATAAACTTGAAGTTGTTTCCTCGGAAAGTGTACCGTGTGCTCATTACCATTAACATGAAAAGTGGCATTGCCTTTGTTGCAATCAATAACAGCCCCTGCAGTATTAAGGAAAGGTCTTCCAAGAATAATAGACATACTATCATCCTCAGGAATATCAAGAATAACAAAGTCCGTTAGAATAGTAACGTTTGCAACCACAACAGGCACATCCTCACAAATACCGACGGGTATAGCAGTTGATTTATCAGCCATTTGCAAAGATATTTCAGTAGGTGTCAACTTATTCAAGTCAAGTCTACGATATAAAGAGAGAGGCATAACACTAACACCGGCTCCAAGATCACATAAAGCAGTTTTAACATAATTTCTTTTAATGGAGCATGGTATAGTAGGTACTCCTGGATCTCCAAGTTTCTTTGGTGTTCCACCCTTAAAAGTATAATTAGCAAGCATGGTGGAAATTTCAGCTTCCGGTATCTTTCTTTTATTTGTAACAATATCTTTCATATATTTAGCATAAGGATTTGTTTTGAGCACATCAGTTAATCGCATACGCAAAAAGATAGGTCTAATCATTTCAGCAAAGCGCTCAAAATCCTCATCATCCTTTTTCTTGGATGGTTTGGGAGGAAAAGGCATGGGTTTCTGAACCCATGGTTCTCTTTCTTTACCATGTTTCCTACCAATGTAGTCTCTTTTATCATAACGTTGATTCTTTGATTGTGGGTTATCAAGATCAACAGCAGGTTCAACTTCTACATCATTATCATTACTAGGTTGAGAATCATCATGAACATCATCATTAACATTTTACTAGGTTCATATTCATTACCAGATTGTGTTTCAAAGATCGGACATAGAGATATCATTTGGATTATCAGGTGGTTCAGCAATAGGTTCACTAGAAGTTTGCACAGATCTATCATTTTTATTTTTCTTCCTCTTAGAAGAACTAGGCATACCAATATTATTTCTCCGAGAATCTTGCTCGATTCTCTTAGGGTGGCCTTCAGGATACAAAGGTTCCCGAGTCATTCTACCAGTTCTAGTAGCCACTCTAACGGCATAATCATTTTCTTACTATTCATTTCATTAAGCATTTCTTTTTGAGCTTTAAGTACTTGTTCTACTTGAGTGGTAACCATAGAAGCATGTTTGCTAACAAGTTTAAGTTCACCTCTAATATTAGCCATATAATCACTCAAGCGTTTAATCATAAAGGTATTCTGTTTTAATTGTCTACCAAAATAAGCATTAAAGTCATCTTGCTTAAACATAAAGTCATCAAACTCATCCAAGCAATCGACTAGCAATTTTAGTAGGAGGGACTTCAGTTTTATCATATCTATAGAGAGAATTTACCTTTACTACCGTGTCGGGATATCGGGAGGTTCTTCAAGAATAAGTAATTGAGATCATATACTTCTTCAACAAAGGTGAATTAAGACCATGTATTTCTTCAATAGGTGGTAAATTCTTAACATCTTCAGCTTTAATACCTTTTTCTTTCATAGATTTCTTTGCCTCTTGCATATCTTGGGACTGAGAAATAGAACACCTCTCTTCTTGAGTTGGTTTAGGAATAGGCTCGAATTGGCTCGGGAGCTGGCTCGGGAGTTGGCTCGGAGGTGCCCAATTTTTTCATTTGTCAACATATTATTCAATAAAATTTCAGCTTCATCCGGTGTTCTTTCCCTCAAAAGAGAACCAGCACAACTATCCAGGTAATCTCTGGAAGCATCAGTTAGTCCATTATAAAAGATATCAAATATTTCGGGTTTCTTAAGAGGATGATCAGGCAAAGCATTAAGTAACTTGAGAAGCCTTGAGCCCACGGGTTCCGACCCAACCAACTACGTTGGACCCCAAGGCTCGGGAGGCGCCTCTGAGGTGGCATGCAGATCTTTGTCAAGATCCTAAACATGTGAGATCAAATAAGGTCCAGAAGACGGCGACCCTCGGCGGGATCCCGGCCGAGGGAATCCACAGGACCCCCGGCAAGCGCCTTGCCAGGGACGACTTCAACACCACGGCAAGGCCCTTGCCGGGCCCCCCGGCAAGCCCCTGGCCGAGGGCGTCAGCGGGGCCACAACCAAGCCCACACCAACCAAGACTCCGTCGTTGTTAGCATCATGCACCGCCACCCGACCAGTGGCGGGCACTGCGTGGCAACATGCGCTTCGAGCCAACTCAGCAAGCACCTGCGTGGTGGCATGCAGATCTTCGTGAAGGCCCTATCACCGCGCCACCTCAGTTGCCTGCCTGCCTACATGGCGTTGCATGCATCGCTGTCCTGGGCGCATGTCGAAGCGAGGCGGAGCGGCGACGGACGGGACGGGCCTCGTTCCCGTCCCCGATAAAGCTAATGGACACCTAAGTAGCGCATTTAATGCACTTTGTCCCATAATGCCGTGTGATAGGCTCGCGCACTGTAGGCCTTTCCACCTCCGGTGTGCCACTGTGGCAACCCCATTTTCCTATAAAAGGAGGCCCGAGGCGACCAGGAGAGGGATTCGGCTTTTTGGAACTACACAACCACTGTAGCTAGTTCAAAAGCTCAAGAACACTCAATACATCCACCAATGCAGGACTAGGGTTTTACGCATCCTCGCGGCCCGAACCTGGGTAAACGACCCGTGTGCTGGCTCCTAAACCTGCTCTTCTCACGACCCAGCGCCCGCTGACCGTAGAAGGGATCCCAGTGATCCCATAGGTGTCGTTCTCACCGACAGCAGGGAGGCGCGCCCCCACCCTCGTGGGCCCCTCGCAGCTCCACCGACCTACTTCTTCCTCCTATATATACCCATATACCCCGAAACCATCCAGGAGCACCACGAAACCTTATTTCCACCGCCGCAACCTTCTGTACCCGTGAGATCCCATCTTGGGGCCTTTTTCGACACTCCGCCGGAGGGGGAATCGATCACGGAGGGCTTCTACATCAACACCATAGCCTCTTCGATGATGTGTGAGTAGTTTACCTCAAACCTTCGGGTTCCTAGTTATTAGCTAGATGGCTTCTTCTCCCTCTTTGGATCTCAATACAAAGTTCTCCTCGATCTTCTTGGAGATCTATTCGATGTAACTTTTTTTGCAGTGTGTTTGTCGAGATCCAGTGAATTGTGGGTTTATGATCAAGATTATCTATGAACAATATTTGAATCTCCTCTTAGTTCTTTTATGTATAATTTGTTATCTTTGCAAGTCTCTTCCAATTATCAGTTTGGTTTGGCCTACTAGATTGATCTTTCTTGCAATGGGAGAAGTGCTTAGCTTTGGGTTCAATCTTGCGTTGCTCGATCCCAGTGACAGCAGGGGAAACGACACGTATTGTATTGTTGTCATCGAGGATAAAAAGATGGGGTTTATATCATATTTCTTGAGTTTATCCCTCTATATCATGTCATCTTGCCTAATGCGTTACTCTGTTCTTATGAACTTAATACTCTAGATGCATGCTAGATAGCGGTCGATGTGTGGAGTAATAGTAGTAGATGCAGAATCGTTTTGGTCTACTTCCCGCGGACGTGATGCCTATATACATGATCATGCCTAGATATTCTCATAATTATGCACTTTTCTATCAATTGCTCGACAGTAATTTGTTCACCCACCATAATACTTATGCTATCTTGAGAGAAGCCACTAGTGAAACCTATGGCCCTCGGGTCTGTTTTCCATCATATTAATCTTTCGTCAACTAGATATTTCTGTCGCCATTTATTTTGCAATCTTTACTTTAGTCTTTATCATAAAAATACCAAAAATATTATATAATTATCTCTATAAGATCTCACTTTTGCAAGTGGCCGTGAAGGGATTGACAACCCCTTTATCGTGTTGGTTGCAAGATTCTTATTTGTTTGTGTAGGTACGAGGGACTTGTCTGTGGCCTCCTACTCGATTGATACCTTAGTTCTCAAAAACTGAGGGAAATACTTACGCTACTTTGCTGCATCACCCTTTCCTCTTCAAGGAAAAACCAACGCATGCTCAAGAGGTAGCACGGCCCGCGGTCCCAGCCGCCGCCCCGAGGTCTTCTCGGCGTCGCCCTGACCTGCCCGCCGCCACTGCGTTGCCCCTTCGGGCCGTAGCGTCGCGGCCCGCGGTCCACTTCGCCTTTACGCGCGTCGACCTCCCGTGGTATGCGCCGCATCGTCTCCCTTGGCGCGGGAACGCCACCGTCCGTGCCGGTCTTCGTCACACTGTCGGGTTCTTCGCCTCCTTCGAGCATCGCCGCTGCGATCCTATCGTAGCCGCCGCCGCCGTCAGGCCGCCGCAGCTGCTCTTCTTCGGTCGCCACCACGACTACCCCCGTAGCCGCCGCCATTGCCCGTCCAACCCCTTCGTCTTCGTCCAGCACTAGCCCATCGCCAGCGTCGCCGTCATCTACCCCGACCACTTCGTCTACTCCGACAACCGCAGGCGACATCGGCCCCGCGGTTATTAGCGCTACAACTGTCGTCGAGTCCTTCTCTGCTGGCTTCTCCGACTTCTTCGACATGGCGTACAACTCGTGCAGGTCCCAGTCTACGCATGCCCGGTGCTGGCAACACCGAAGCGTGTCTTCGTCCACGACGTGTCCCCGGGCCTGGCAAGCCTGGTGCGGCGCTTCGTCAACTTCGTCTTCGTCCGTCTACGCATGCCCGGTGCTGGCAACACTGGTATGTGCCTTTGTCTACGATATGTCCCCGGGCTTGGCAACCCCAGCGCGACGTGTCGTCAACAACATCTTCTCCTCGGCGCACCACTACTTAGACACCACTGCGCCCATGACTAACTCGGTGCCTCTTTGCGCCCGCGGCTCCACGGCGACTTCCTCGACACCAGCTACCCCCGACTCGACATCAACCACAACATTCTTCGCACGGCTACCTCGACCACGGCTACACCACCATACGCTCTCGGCTACGTCGACAAACGGCACAAAGGGCTATCGCCTTGCTTGAGTAACCTCGTCGGTTTTCACTCCAGCCACGACTCCGTGATGCATCGACCGTTACGACTATGGGGGGTGTGTCCCTCGGCTTACCTTCGGATTCTTCTCTAGTCTCACCGTCTGTGTTGCTACTGTTGTGACTGCGGGGGAATGTTGAGTATCGTGATTATTAGAAAAGACGAGATAGACTAGGATTTGTTCTGGCTTGTCTTGTACTTCAAGTAGACCATTGTACTCAGACGGTGGTAGTTACCACCACTTGTGTTTTGTATGTTGTATGTAGTATCTGTTGGAACCGAGAGTATGTACGTGTAGTATGTAGTATATAACAATGATTATGTAGTATATATACTAATTTTTAGGTAATATGTACCATTTTTTGAGTATGCTTATTTTTACGTATAAATATGTACGTATTTTACAAATATAACAAAAACTATGGGCTTATATGCAATTTTTTCATTTAACTTGCTTTGAAAATCTTAGATATAGTATATTAACATATTTAAAATAATAAAATAGTATATATAGTACCACATGGTAGTATATGAGACATGTGGGGTAACTACCACCGGGTGGTAGGATGTATTTCCCTATATATATATATATATATATAGTGATCCTATTCATCACCCAAGGTGCAGAATAAGTTATTCTTCACCCGAGGTAATCTTATGATCATTTCATAATTAAATTACGATTGGAATTCAAATAGTTATATTCCTATTGATTCACTACGTAAAATTTTGCATAAGAAAATAAAAATATAGGTCATAGGACAAGAAAATTTGCAGTTTATGTGTATTTTGCACTATGTTTTTACGTTTGTAATTTTACATGACATAAAATATTTTTTACGACGATTATATATTTTCTTATGGTCTCTTTTTACGTCGGAAATAAGAAAAAACTTACGGAACGTAAAATTACGGTGTTTTGATGGTAAAATAGAGGGGGTGAAGAATAACTATTCCTCACCCAGGGTGACGAATAGTCAATCCCTATATATATATAGGACAAATGTTTCCTACAAGCAGTGGTAGTTACCACCACTTGCGTTTTGTATGTTGTATGTAGTATCTGTCGGAACCAAGAGTATGCACGTGTAGTATGTAGTATATAACAATGATTAGGTAGTATATATACTAATTTTTTGGTAGTATGTAACATTTTTTGAGGATGCTCATTTTTACGTACAAATATGTACGTATTTTACAAATATAACCAAAACTATGGGCTCATATGCAATTTTTTCATGTAACTTGCTTTGAAATATCTTAGATATAGTATATAAACATTTTTAAAATAATAAAATAATATATAGTACCACATGGTAGTATATGAGACATGTGGGGTAACTACCACGGGTGGTAGGATGGATTTTCCTATATATATATATATATATATATATATATATATATATATATATATATATATATATATATATATATATATATATATATATATATATATATATATATATATATAGCACTCACACGAGTGAACTTCTCGTCGAAAAAAACTACACGTGTTATTTTTTTCGGTATTGTATTCGCTCTAATTTTTTAACCATTTATCGGAATGAGGCATGTAATATACCATTGAAAAGCTATGGATTAGGCGCAACTTCGACATGTTGAACACTTTTCGAGATTCCACACGGTTTAAGAGCAGTTTTGAAAATGGTGCGGCCCATGACGAGTGGCAGCGAGCGTTTTTTCGCGATTTCTTCTAAACCGCTCGTCGGAATGAAGCAAACGATACGCCGTCGGATAGATATCGTCGAGGCGCATCTTTTTCATATATAAATGTTTCTCTAATTCCTTACAGTTTAAGAGCAGTTTCAAATTTACTACATCGCGGAATTCTGTTTTTCAAAAAATTTCAAATTTTCGGTACTGTTTTCGCTCCATTTTTTGAACCGTTTGTCGAAACGGGGCGTGTGATATACCGTTGGAAAGCTACGAACGAGATGCAATTTTCATATGTTGAAATATTTTTGAAATTCCTTACGGTTTTAAGTTAATTTTAAAAATCATGTGGCGGACGACGAATGGCAGCGGCCGTTTTTTACGAAATTTTTACAAACCGCTTGTCGAAATGATTTAAATGATATGCCGTTGGAAAGATATCGACAAGACGGAACTTTTTTATGTAGAACACACTCTCTAGTTCTTTACGGTTTAAGAGGAGTTTTAAAATTAGCGAAAAGCAGACACTCTGTTTTTTCGCGACACCAAAATCGTCGTCACACAAAAGAACGCACTGCTTCAAACTGAAAACCGCACTACAACAGACAGTCAAGTGAACTTCATAATTTATTTTTGTCGGACATAAACTTTCTTGCACAAGTTTTTGTTGTCTTGTTTTCAACTTTTATTTGAACGAAAGTGGACCGCAACACTCTCGAAAGTGAACCGCAACACTACCAAAAGTGAACCTGATGATTTTTTGTTGTCTTTTTTCCGTACTTATTAATTTTTTATGCGCATTGACCAAGCGAGTGGACCACGGGGACTGAGTGAGTGAACTACATCTAATATAGAAGCGAGCTTCATTTTGAGATCTTTTTTGTTTTGTGTTTACCAAGTGGACAACATAGGAGTTTTATAGCATACAAAATCTGCACTCTCCACCAGCCAAATCACGGTACTGAGCTGCAGTTTTTACAATGAACTAATGAAGTGCACTTTTCAACAACAACAAAATTGAGTAATGGGGCATCCAATAGAGCTGCATCACTTCATCTTTTCCTTCAAAAATTAGTAAAATGAACCTCAATAGCAAACCATAGCGGACTTCATTTGCACTTCACGTCAGGCGTAGGTGAATGACAACACCATCGAGAAGTGAACCGCGGCACTACCGAAAGTGAACCTCATGAGTTTTTGTTGTTTTTCATAACATTTTTTTTATAAACGAGTGGACCGCAGAGACGAGGGCAAGCGAACGGCAATATTTTTTATCGAATGATGAATCGCAATACTCTTTTTCCAGTTTTTCAAACATTTTTTCGCACTTCAAGTTGGGTGCAAGTGACCGGCATCACCCTCAAAAGTGAACCCCGTTATACCAGGGATCTAGCAATATTATGTGCTTCTCTAAATGAACTGCATTGGGTTTCCCACCATTTTTAAGTGTTTCTTACATTTTTTTCTCTTATGCGTTCTGCCCTGCGGGCTCAAAACTAGTAAACTGCACAGATTCATTTTCCTGTAACTTTTCTATTTAAGGAGTGTATCACTATTCTTTTTTCCTAAACGAATTGCGTCACCTTGACCCTGAGTGAACTTCTAGGACAAGGTTTTTTTAGAAGTGTTAATTTTTTGTTTCTTAATACGCTGCATTGGTCCTAGTGAACTCCATCATCGGATTTCAATGTTTTTTCACAGTGAGCTGCATGAAAGTGCAACATGTTACAATTTCTAGTCCATAGAAATTTGCAAAACAAAAAGAACGGCAATAAAAAGAACGACATTATACAGTTGAATGAACCCGTCACAAACAAGCAGAGGGCTTTACAATAGACACAAACAAGCAAGGGGAAAAACCAAGTAAGTGAGGTTTGGGCCGTCCCGTTTCCAAACATCCAACTACGGCTTAGAGCCTAAAAAGTAAATGAGCTGCACTCGGCACAGGGGTACGAAACTGTAGAACATCAGAAGCCAAAAAAAATTGCCGGATGCCCGTGGCTGAACAGCACGAGGGCACGTTGTGCACTGCTCGAGGGATCCAGATGCACTGCAATGGCACGGCCAGGATGTCACAAAACGAACCACAGGCCGATTGCAAACAAACCACATGCCTGAAGGGAGTCATCCATGCTGGAGATGTTGTGGTCGCGCCGGCGTTCGCGTCGACCCTGTCAGCAGGAGGCGTGGCTAGAACGAGAGGAGAGGGGAGGCTACCACAACGGAAAATTGTCGTTGCCAGGGGACAAACACTGAAACTGCATGAAAACAAACCGATTTTTTATACCGTGAGATAAACTGCAACAAACAAAAAATACTTGAAAAAAATGCATCCAGCGTACTACACGAACAACCTGGCCGAGCCGCATGCCCGAGCAACCGAGCTTCATGCTGCTCCGCCGTGATGCACTCCTGTCACTGGCGAACTGCACATCAATGGCCAAATCTGAAAGAAAAAAAGCTTTCCGAATTGCATGGCCAGTCAACCAGCGATTGGAAGGGCACGGGGGAGCACACCCCTCCTCCCGCGGGCACCGAGCCGCCTGGATCCAGTCACGAGCTTCCGATGAACAAGGACGACGGTGCTGAGCTCCTCTCTGCTCTGCATCATGAGCAGATTCTCCATACCCCACTCATCGCCAGCCGTCACGGGTACGCAGCACCGCATCGGGAGACAGGCAGTGTCGCCATGGCTCACCCCGACCACCAGATGCCCTGTGCGAGCCTTCCCTGTGCGCCTTCCCGTCTCCTCGACTGTTCTTGGCCTACCCCGCTACCCTTCCCCACCAGAAGAAGGGGGCGAAGCAGGGGCGACGGCTACCGAGGAGATGCGGGTCTGGGCGTGGGAGAGGCGGAGGCGCATCGGGCGATGGTGCCGCGGCGGCGCGGGGGAACGAGCCGGTGGGGCGGCGGCGCGGGCGAAGGTGGCCCTGCGCGTGCACCGTCGTGCAGACAAGTCGCAGGAAAGGGCGCTCGTCAGGACGCGGCCCCGCGTCGAGGGAGGAGGAGCTCGATCCTGGCTGCTGCTGCCCTCCTTACGGCCGAGCGTAAGGTAGGAAGAGGAGCCGGTTCTCCGACGGTGGCGCCGGGGTTGAGATAATGGAAGGGGGAAGAATGCGTGTGGCCTGCCGTGTCCACCGAGGGGCAAGGCGGATCCGGCCGGGACGAGGATGGATCTGGCCGGGAGGCAGGAGAGGGCGCATCAGGGGGAGGCCACACCAGAGGCGTGCAGCGCGCCCGTCGAGATGAAGCAACAGGGACGGGGAAGTTGGAGCCGGGGACTGGTGGAGGTCGCCGTCGTCGTTGCTGTCCAGGAGCCGCCGCCCTCCGCCGCTGTCCACCGAGAGGAGCGCGGGCAGTGCGGATCCCATCGGATCCGGTGCCAGGAGGGGTGCGGTGGTGGTCGCGGGGGAGGGGCGTCACGGCGGTGCGGGGTAGGTGTGTGGTGGTGGCCGCGCGGGAGGGCGGTGATGCAGCGCGCGTGGGAGAGGTTGGCGGCCCACCACGGCGGCACGGGGAGGCAGGTGGGCGGCGCGGCGGAAGGTGGCTGCTCAGCGGCGCGGGGGAGGGTCTGGTGCGGCGGCGCGGGGGAAGGTGGTGGTGCGGCGGCAGATTTAGGTGGGTGAGGAGAAGATAATGTGGGATCTTTCGTTGGATTAGTCTATAGCTACGGGTCGCTGCGGTGGCGTTAGCAGAATAAAAAATTGATGTGCAGAATAAGACTCTTAAGGGGTGTTATCATAATAGACCCATCCTATATATATATATGCCCACGAGGCTCAAGCAATACAATCAGACTATTCCGCCAAACCCTCTCTCTCTCCCTTCTAACAGTCTAGAAACATCGCGTTCTTCTCTCCGTCTCTTATCTCTATATTTTCTGCAATATTATCTATGTTGCAAAAGTTCTTTCACGACACTATCCTTATTATAGAAAAAAAGTGAAGTTAAAAGAAAAATCCCGCAACACAACCTATGTTACATAAAATTCTCGCAACACAACCAATGTTGTTAAAAAAACACAACACAACTTATGTTGCAAAAAAATTCCGCAACGCAACCTATATTGCAAATTTTCTACAACAAGGTCTGTATTGCAAAGCTGAAGAAGACATCCAACCGATAGATTGATCAGATCTGATGGCCCGCGAGGCGACAGATCTATTAAAAAGATCTGCCGGCTGACACTTAGTAGGCCCCTTTCTCAAAACGTTTTATATCTTTAATTGTGCGTCCAAATCACGAACCATTTTTATCATTGAGTTTCTTGTGTCGAAACTTTGAAGACTGGATCTCATGTTAACAAGTTTGAACAAACTGTTGCCCCAAAGAAAACATGAATACCGAGGAAAAAAGGAAACCAAAAAAATCAGACGTAAGAAAACAAAAACAAGAAAACACCAAAAAAATGAAAACCCGAAAGCACTGTTTTTCACTTTTTAAAAAAAGCATATATGTGCTTTTCACTTTTCAGAAAGCACAACTACGTTTTCACTTTTCAAAAAGCACAACTATGATTCCCAAAAGTACATATGTGTTCCGCCGAAAACATAGCTGTGCTTTTCATTTTTTGAGAAGCACAACTATGATTTTTCACCTTTCGAAAAGACAATTGTGCAGATGTGCTTCACCCCAAAGCACAACTGTGCTTTCTGGTAGAGCACACATGTGACTTTTACTTTCAGGAAAGCACAGTTGTGTGTGACAAAAAGTACAGTGATCTTCATCATGAAGCACAATTGTGCCTTTTCGCATGGTGTGCTTCACGAGAGTAAGAAAAAAAATCACGAAAACCTAAGGAAAACTACACAAAATCCAACCCCCGCCCCCAAAAATGCGTGTGAAAACAGATCGTATTCTCGAGGGTGCGCCCGCCTGTGACACGTGCCAGCATCGTGGCGCACCACATGGGGCGCTCGAGCACCCCCAAAAGCGCTTGCAAGGTTTTCCTCATAGGAGTACCCTCTAAATTGCTCCCATGTTTCAACTATTCCGACCATTAGATTTTTTTTAGAAACTTCCCACCGTTAGATGCATTGTTTGCTCCGGCATGGGCAGCTCCTGGGCTTGCGCCGCTATACCCGGGACTAAACCAGAGGCCTCTCTTTCACTGATATGGATTAAAGCTCGACCCCGCGCAAATGGCCTTGATTCTACACCATGTCCACGTTCGAGCGCCACCCACTCCCCTCACTCAACCCACCCCAATCTCGGCCTAGGGTGGTGCGCCTCTACTATCATCGTCGCAGAGAGTGACGGAGAGAGATCGCAAGGGAACAACATGCCGGAGCAGGTCACGTCGGAGTCAAGCCACCCAGATCGTTGATCTTCTAGAATCAGCCTCTAAATATCAGCAAGATAAAACATATCACGATGATGGATGGAGTCAACGACACTTGCTCCATCTTTTGTAGGTATTGTATCTCCCCATCTTAAGTGCACCACTCTGTTTTCGATGGGTTCGCTTACTCGACCTGAGCATAGAGTGTGGGAGGGCGAGTTAGACTAGGACGCAGAGGCTTGCCAGTTGCCAATATCTTCCCCTCATCATGAATGTGTTCGGCCTCCCCTGACCTCGACCTTAAGCGGCGGTGCTCTTCTCACGATCTCGACCTAGAGCGGCAGCGCTAGCCACAACTCATCAACTGGGCTGATGGAGGGCCGCTTGAACCAACGTCCACAATTTTTTTTTAACCAAGGCAAAAGATTTGCCTCATATATTAATTAATAGAGAATAGTGTTTGAGTTGCATGACCAAATAACACACATACCGAGATTATTCTCCCAATAATAACGACCCTAGTTTCTTGGCACCCGGGGTGGCCCAAAGCTTCATTTCGTCGATGACCATGTTAAGCAAGATCGTAGGGGGGCGGGGCCCTTATTTCAGAAGACCCGAGCACTTCTCTCAGTCCAAAATACACAAGCATGGTGAGCGAGGTCATAACTTTCGTGTTGGGGACATCAATGCTAGAGCGGTTGGTCCACCAAACCGCAACATTATGCTCAAGATGCCACCTAGAAGTGTGCATGCTCACGAGTTGGAGCTTGTCAATAACCAACTGCGCTAGAGATGAAGAATAGGTTGCCGGATTTTTGCACCCCCTTGGAAAGTGGCCAAAGGTCACAATTGGGCCATCCTCATTTGGCAAGTATATCGGCAGATACGATCTTGAACTGCCAACCACGAGAAAAAACTTGACTTTGGCGGCGCCCAAACTTTCCATACGGCCTGCTCCATTGGAGGAAGAATCTTCCCAATAAATTGGGCCTTGTACATGGAAACAGAGAGTAGTGTCCACTAGACGTGTGCTTCCAAACGATGTCATCTTGGGCGTGCTCGTCAAGTTGTACCTCATGGAGGAGCATCCATGGCGTGAAGAATTCGGTAATGTGCTGGATGGACATTGTGCTTGATTTTGAAAATCCAAGCATTGTCTCTCAGAGCCTCTCTAACCTTTCAATTCTTTCTACATCCACATAAATGTTTTTGTCCAAGACGCGCATCTGAACCAGCTAGCAGGCCCTAGAATCTGGTTAACAACAGGCTGAGGTGAGGAAACCACCATTGGGACCAAGTCCATACACGTTCATCACTTCTATGTAACACACACCATCATCACTATAAATGAGTGCACATTTATTTACAGAAGAACAAAAGCATGTATACAATATCACAAGTAGAAAGAGAAGGGAAGACTACCTCGAACATACTTGCATATTTCTTCCCTTTTTTCTTCCATTTACTTTTCGAAAACATAATTCCAGTAAATTATGCCCTTCAGCAAACATGTTGCAGCAGTTTTAACCCACAGAACAAGCAATTCTTTCCAAATCATAGATAGATGGCAATAGCAACTGATATACGGCAGCATAACATGCAACATTTCACAAATTACTGATCATTAGCAATATCAACTGATAAATGACGGCAGAACATTCATAAGTTTCCCAAATTACTAATAATAACATGAACTGATAAACCGCAGAATTGACAGCACTGTTTGTGCCCTTGGAGATAGAGCATCTTCAAAGCATACACACATGAAAATAAAAGAAGTCATCTAAAACTACTAATTCAAATATCACATCATGCATTTGGCAAGTTCTCGGTAGCAGAGACGGACGCATCATGGATACGGCATGTCGTCCGTATCATAGGAGGCCCGGGGCTCCTGGATGCTGCCGAGCCCGGCTCTAAGAGGGCGCCAGGGGCACTCCGGCGGAATGCGGATCCCTTCCGCGTCCTTGCCGAGGCCCATGCCGAGCTTGTGCCCCATCGCAGCCATCATCTTGACCGCAACCTTGCCGCGCTCGAGAAACCCTGGGGACAGCCCCGCGCCCGGATCTGCAACAACAACAGACGCCAGACGGGAGCGCGCGGCCATCGCAAGCTCGTACTCCCTGTCCCGTTCGGCGATCCCCTGCCTGTGCAACATGCCGGCGGAGAAGAACCGGGGGTGCTCGGTCAAGCAGGCCTCGTGGCTGGAAGAGACGGGGTCGGAGGACGCGCCACACATGGCGCGGTCGCGGGTGTCGGGGGCGCGCCTGCGGCCGCTCTGGTGATAGTCTCCCTCCATCGCGCGTCGGTTTAGGGTTTGTGTTTCAGTTCGATTTGAAGATGGGAGAAGGGATGAAGCCGCAAAGAGATATGAAAATATTTATTTATTTCTTCTGTATTTACATTTTTCAAACAAAAAAAAATATATATCCCACCAAAATAAATAACCGACATAGGACGATTTGATGGAGGGATGTGACATGATGATTGCTAGGTTCCAACTCCCACCAAGCTATGGCCATGCTTGGATCCAAGGGACTATTTTTAGTCTGACTAAAACTAGTCTCTTTTAGAGGCTAAAGTTCCAATCACCCCTGACTAAAGAGAGGCTAGAACTAGTCTTGAGACTAAAACTTTTTAGTCAGGGGAACCCTACTAAAATATGGATTAGTCCTCTCTCTCCTCATTTAACTCCTCTCCTTTAACACATGCGAGTTCGGGATTGGAGGGTTTGGAGGATAATAAATGCTCATTGACTCATTTTAGTCTATTTAGTATTTGTATCCAAGCATGGGTGAGGCTAGCAAGTTTTAGTCCCACTACTTTTAGTCATGTGACTAAAACGTATCCAAGCACCCTCTATAGATCAGAAGCAAAATTGTGGTAATGTCGTTATATCAACTTTTAATATCCAGATTTAAAAAAAAATTGTAGAGTCTGCAAATTGCATATCATATCTTTGTAGAGAAAGGAGTAAGATGGTTTACAAGAAGTTGTTGTCTAATGAAAACAAAATACACACACTCTACTCCAAGTACAAAGCAAACTACTCACACGACGCTGCTACTTCGGTACCCTAGCCATGCCCCAAAGATGAAATTCAGCAATGATCTGCATACTAGTCTCTTTCACATCTCTAAGTTGGCTAACATTATGTTGTTTCCACAAACTCCGGCAAACAAGCATAAAGAGAATGAAAACCCCTACGTTTGGCTTTTGGCAATAGGGTCCTGGACTTGGTCCAACAAGAATCAATGTTGTCCACCTGGAGTAGAGATGGCCACCTGAAGCAACACCTGCAATTCATGAAGACATGGATGACATACCTGCCTAGAGAAGATGTACTGCATCAAATATAGTCAATAGTGTCTTCATCTTGATCATATATAGGTAACATTCATCCACCAGCCCCCTCCTCAAATCCCGATCTGACGTCCATATGCGATATTACAGGGGCTAACCATAGAAAAAACTTGCAATTAAGAGGGCCCAACTTTTCCGCGGAGCCTTTGTGCATGAGAATCTAAGAGCTCCTTCTCACAATATTCGATAGGTAGATGATGACGTGTCACGTGTATATTAAGGCCTTGCTCCAATTCTAGATTGCCTCATTGTCGGAGTTATGCTGAAACTAAACCACGACAATCGCTTCCCAAAGGTGCACATATTGCACCAGACCAGCCGTAGACAGACCTCAAGCAATGTCTGTCACCCATCGATTCAAATCCATCAGGTCAGGTACCATCGACAGACCTTGCCAAGGCTTAGGCCTTGTTCGTTTAATCCCGTCCCGGCCGGTATTGGGTCAAAACCCGGCCGAACCGCGTGGATTTAGCCCCGGCCAGGGTTGGATCCCGACCTACCTCGTATGCACGTTCGGTTCGACCCGACCGGGTTCATACCCCGTCCAAATCCACTCCAAACCGCCAGGTTTCGGCCGGGATTTAACCCACGCCTCTGCACGTACGGAACAAAACCGCTCAGCCGAGCCCGTCGAAACAGAAAAAGAGGAGAGGGCGAGAGCGGCGTAGGCGGCGGCGGGCTTGGATGGCGGAGCAGGGGCCGGACCTCAGCGGCAACTGCAGCCTACTCCGGTGTTCCTCCCCAACGTCAGGTCGGTAAGATCCTCTCTCCCCTTTTTATTTCTAGGGTTCCCATCCCCTTTTCCACCGCTAACCATGGCCGTCTTTCCGGCGAGGCTCCACTGCTCATCTCTGCTTGCTGCAACTGCCATGTCCAATTGATCGATGGATCTATCTCTGGAACTAGTGAATTGAATGGTTTGATTCTTTGAAATATTATATTTGCTCCAGTGGCAAGATTGCAAGAGGTCTAACCGAATGTCATTTTGTGGCAGAGATTTTGGTGTGGGAGTGAAGTGGGGATCGGGTGACGGGGTGTGAGTCACCCAATCCCTGGGTGGATTGAATCCACTAGGGGATTGCATCTCCACCAACCGAACAAAGCCTTAGAGGGATCTATATGCCGCAACCACTCCCAACGGAACCTAAGCGCCACCGCTTGCTTCTATAAATCAAGTACTTCCAATCCGCCGAAGCACTTAGGCATGCAAACATTCTGCCAACCGACGAGGCACTAACCTCCATGGGTTTCCTCGAATCCCTCCAAGAAGAATGCTCTACGACTTTTATCTACAGCCTCAAGTGCCCACTTGGGGGCATCCGAGACCAACAGGTGATGCGTAGCAAAAGCATAGATGACTAACTTAACCAAGATAAGCCTCCCACCTCAAGCCTTTCTGCCACCCCAGAAGCTGCTTGATTATCTTGCCAATAATCGACTGCCATTCATCTTTAGTAAAGTTGGCCAAGTGCCAATTGAAGCCCAAGATATTTGCAAAGCTAGCAATTCTCCAAGGCAAAGCAGCTGCCACATTGTCCCTCTCCTCGTGTGTATTCCTAATCATAATAGCAAAGGATTTTGCATAGTTTATTTGTAATCCCGAGGCCTCCCCGAGGGCACTAAATACCTCCCTGACAAAGCACAAGTCTTGGACAAATGGCTTGACGAATAACAATCGTCATCAACGTAAGTGGACATTATCTGCAGCGGTGAGACTCCTGCAATGAACTGAGGACATCCACCTTTTCAGCCTTGATAATGAAGGAGGTTAGCACATCCATGGCGATTGCAAACAATAGAGGTGATAATGGATCCTTGGGGAAGCCCTCTCACATGAGAAAAATTATCTTCGGTCGCACCAGCTTATTCATCTTGAAAACCCTGCATTCTCTCGAGTGATTGCAGTTTGATTTAGGCACAAATGAACAAAGTATTCATCTTGAAAACCCTACATTCTCTCGAGTGATTGTAGCTTGATTTAAGCACAAATAAACAAAAATGATATCGATGGAGAACTCCGGAGTGTGATGACCTTGATGAACCAAATATTTAGGCCCAATATAATACATATCTCAATTTTACATGTCCACAAGCGAAGAACATCTTTTCAATCACCTAGAGCCCTAGAGGCACCTTAAAAGCTTTTTCATTGGCATGCTTCTATCTTACCCAGTAATATGCACGAATGAAAGTGAAAACTCACACTTTGATGATTATGCCACTCAGAACTAAAATAACATCATCGTTCTTGGCATGTCATGTGGATATGAGCTACCAATTGAAGTGAAAACTAAGCTAATCACTGCTACTTTAATAACCGCGCTAATGCAAAATTGATGGTTGCGAACGCTCGCATGCAGGCGGACGGTCGCATGCTTCGCGGGGCCGTCCGCCTGCATGCCTAACACAAAGTGACTAGAGAGGAAGATATGACTCAACGGGCCATTTCACCTAGTGTGCTTAAACCCCCTCTGTACCATTGCAAGCGAAGCCCTAGGCTCCTCCTTTTTATCGTAAGTGCCCCTCTTATAGGGCAAAACCCAATTCTTATTAATGTGGGGAAAATATAGGCTATGGCAAAGCTCACTTGACCTACAATATAGGGTAGAATGACCTTTCTTGCAACTAACTTTGATGGGCCACCTGACTCTCTCCATATCCTTTCTAGACCCAAGGTCGATGAGTTTCATTTCTATACGGATGTGATTGCTCTATGCAAAAAGGAAAATATGTTAACTATGCCAGTTCATAAAAAACCAGTGGGGAGCAAATGCAAGAGGTGGGGCAAATGAAACATGATAAAGTATTCTAGAAATAAGAAATACTCCCTCCGTTCACTATTGTAAGATGTTTTGGATATTTCAATATGGACTAGATACAGAGTGAAATGAGTAAACAAACACACAAAAACGTGTCTACATACATCCAATTTAGAAAAAAGTTAGAACATCTTATAATAGTGAACGGAGTACCAAGATAAATTCTGAAACTAAAAATTAGATTCAAGTCTTTAGTAGAAATCTTCTCCATAGTATCAATTAATGTGACACGCTAACAAATACACCTGCACAAGTTTGATTAGTTTCAGGACTCATGCTTTTATTAGTATTATTAGTATGGGCATGTGGTATAAACTGTATATTAGTAGTATAGTACAGTAATGGAGATAAAAGCACTGAGTTTAGTGAATCCAAATGTTCCTGACCATTCAAGTAGATAACGAGTTTATAAAGCCTCTTCAACCTGATACCATTTGCTATGGTGAATATTTTTTTCTTAAATAAAGGAGCTAGTAAATTTAGTTTTTCTACTGTTTGAGATTTCATTTACTTCTATACATTAGCATTAGCAATCGCATATATAGTGCTGCAAGAATATAGTCTACCCGTAACTCAGGCTTGATTTCCAGCAGTGACACCTAATCAGTGCCGGCATAAGTTCTTTATCCTTCTGATGCACAGTCTAGCAAGAGAACATAAAAACTTCACCACGGAGTCTACAACAATTTCTCCACGCCACCGACTATTCCTCGTCCGAACTCTCATACGCTAAACCAAGTAAGCTTACAGCTGCATTCTGCGACTTGGCCTCCGCTGGATCACCCGGTTTTGACAGAGGTTGCACAAAGCTGACTGCCCCTTGAGACGGTTCATTTTCACCTTCAGGCGTAGACATTTTCCTCACAGAATCTTCTTGTTCCTGCTTAGGTCTATCGCCCTCTGCTGTTTGTCGAGGGCTGCTGACTTTTGCTCGCTTTGGTTTGATCTCGACAATCTTCTTCAAGAGATCACGTTGCCTGCCCATAACAAGGTATGTGCCAAATCAGAAGGCAAAAGTATCATTGATGGAAACAGAGTCTTTGTCACACACGGCTTACCTTATATCACTTTTGGGTCTAGGCTCGACGCGAAGAGCCGCGGGAATAGGAGGTGCAGAATCAGCTAGAACTGCTGCTTGGTAATGCTAGAGTTAAAGAAATCAAACAAACAAACTGACAGAGTTATCGAAATGTGGAACGCTGCAAGCTGCAATAAGATGCGAAACTACCCCTAGGCATGTGAATATTGTGCTGCAACTGCGTGACCAATGACAAGAAAATCAAGTAACAGATATGTGGAAAATAGCATGATGCATATCAAGAACGATTGGATTATACGTACTAAAGACTATCTTGTAAAAATGTGTGGGAGATGCTATAATGTATCATGCAAGAGAGGATATCTTAAAGGCAGCAAATGCCCGCTTTTCTGTACGACGAAGGAGACGCTCTGCATCTTCCTCAGCCTCCATTTGCTCTTTAAGGTAAAGCAAATCATCACTGTCCAATGCTGAACAACAGCGGAGTAAACAAGGTTAACAAGGAACCAGCGTGAATTCTTCATTAAAGAAGCATGAAATACCTCCTCGCCCATGAAGGTAGCCTCCCCGCTCACCAGCAACATCCTGCATCTGTTGGCATCAACCGCCCAGTAGAAAGCCAAAATCCCTGTCAGGGCATGTTATCAGAACATCGTAAATCAATGCCTATTGGAGGCACACTGAGTAATGGGGTCAATTTTTCAAGAAGAGTGAGTAATCTCATGGCCATAAGCCCACAACTGCCAGCAAGTTAAATACTGTTCCGAACACAACACTGATCAGAGCAGATAATGTATGCTACCTAAACCTAACACAGCCTTAATCTTTTTCCTGATCACATTGAATGACTTCTCACAATCCAAAGTAAATTCCCTGAATTTTTAAGCTCATTGATACAAACATATCAAAGGCCTTGTGTACTTATCTAGATCTGTACCAATCACAATACCGTGTCAAAACTCAAAAACAGACCTCTTTCTTTCAATGACCCTCATTTCAAATATCAAAACTATCCAATATTCGAATATAAGATTCAATAATGTAACTTACATTTTGGCAGCTAAACTAATTTCCTAAAAATAAGATACCTACCAGGACAGTGCTACTAAGTAATTATAACTCAATTTATTCACAATTTAATCAGAATTATTTTTGCAAGAGCATTCATGTTAACCTTTGCTACCATGCGTTGGAAGGTGACATCCTCATCGTCGATCTTGTCCTTCCCCTTCCCATACTTCCTATCTGCATATGCATAACCCCAGAGGTGATTATTTGATTTAAAAAATGTCCAATAAACCAAAAAGGAGAAGAACCGCTTGTCCACACTAGAACTGGAGAATGATGAAATCACTAACCTTTAGGGTCGCTGAGGTTAGTGTACTCACGAACCTCACGTCCAGACATGTCTGAGAGGTCAGCTGGCCCTATTTATATTCAGATCCAATATTAGGTACAATTTTTCGAACCGAGAAAGGTAAAAGTTTAAACAGAGTTTTTTGAAAAACCAATAATTGGTACAGGAAAAACAATAAAGAACCCTTCAAAGAGAAATGGTATGACTCAACTGGGCCAACCAATTGGTAATTTCACTCAAACAATGAATTGGTAGTTGAGCTCTTACTGTCTCAAACTACCGTCCAAACACAAATGGTGTAACTTGTCATGACCGGCAGTTTCTAAATTAGCATCCTGTGACTTTGTTGTTAGAAAGTACTTTTTATATAAGACAATTTGATATCTCAATACATGGCAATTGAATGTGCTATACTGTACAACATTTGCAATCTGGACACGTGACAGATACTTCTAACAACTATTTAAGATGGATCCAGTATCCAACTTTGGATCCATCTCCTATGCTCATTTGAAAGTGCTTTATCTGATATTCACTCCTGATACAGTGATTTCAGCTCATAAAAAGCAGAATAATTTAGCAAGAGATAGTATATGCAAGTGTTTGAGGATGTTTGTTGCAGCTGTGGGCGAGGCTGGGACATGTGATCAAGATGCAGTTTCAGGTGTGGCTGATATGACAGATGCAATGCAAGGTGCAAACAGGGCATAATTAGTGCTGCAGAAAAATCAGCATCAAGGTTGATGAAGGAAACCCCAAATTGATGCAGTCATGCAGAGGCAGACTTGATGTGAGGCTTGGGGTTGGGGGGGGGGGGGGGTACCCTTAACTCAAAATTCATCCGATAAGCAAGTAAATGGGCCAACAATTTGAGTAGTCCTATCCTAAAGAAATACGGTGCTCTGCCCTCTCGGTCATCAATCAGATACAAAAAAGGAGAAATAACTAGCAGCTCAATCAGATCTGAGGTTCGCTCTTCCCTAGCTCTAGCTCTAGGTCATCAATCTGTTAACTAAGCATGTGATACTACTGCCACCAATGTAGCACAATCATTTTCTTCAGACCTTTTTTGTTACAAATAACTTGCTTCTACTTGCTGGGTGCCACCCTGCCAACTCCCAATGATGACAAGCACGGCACTCCAATTTAATAACCAATTGTAATGCGAGAGCTGGAGGAGTCAATGGATACTCAACCCTAGCTGCTAAGGCCAATTGGGTCGGTAGGTAATACATGAGACAATGAGAGGACGAAATAACAGTCAATACGCAATAACAGGCTACTCTTAACCCTAGGTTGGGCAGGGGCAGTGGAGGCGCGCGCATCCACCCGCGAAGGGAGGGCGACGGCCGACGGAGAAGCCGAGGGAAGGCGAGCCCTACCTCAATCTGATGCGGTGCGTCGGAGAGAGGTGGGCGTTGCGGCGGCGGAGGAGTCCAACTTGCGGCGGACCGGGCAGAGCGTGTCGCCGTGTCGCTCGGGAGGAAGAGGGACGCCGCTGACCGCTTGGCACGGAGACAGAGGGAGGAGAGGAAAATAATAAAAGATACTCTAGGAAAATTACTTCCAAACGGATCGAACCCAACAGCCCCTAGGTTGGAAATCGGCCCGCAACGCTGATCGTTTCCTCTGGACGGCCCATTAGCTCTCGGCCATTCCTACGTTTTTTTCACCGGTTCGCCTCGTTGACTCGTACTCGAGCACAGAACAAAGAGAGCAGCGGCGGCGCCCCCTCCCCTTCCGGCGTTTCTCTACCTTCCCCTAAAAACTCCGTCGATCCCTCCGGCGAAGTCCTCTCCCGCTTTCCCACATCCGGTCTCCTCTGACCACCCTTGTGCGACATCCTACTCCAAAAAAAAGGCGGTCAGTGTCTTTGTCGGTCCGAACCCGTGAAGTATTGAAGATCAACACCAACTCTGTTTCGCATAAGCAACGATCGAGATGACAAGATGGCGATCCAACGGCTCGGATGAGTCCTTGCGATCACCAGAGTTTTAAACCTTTACCGTGTTGTAACCGCTTAGTACCGCCGAGAGTTACCTCGTGAGTCGGAAAGGGCTATATGTAGCGAGAGTCACGTGAAGGAGCCCAAGTCGATTTTCCCAAAATTCATTAGAGTAGGTAGAAACCCTAGTTCATCTTGTAAGGCAGGGTCTCGGGCTCCGCTCCCCAAATTGTATCCGCACAATCCCTCGATTCACTCTGATTCAATGAAATCCATATAGATCGGTGAACTTCTTGCGTTCCGGTTCTCACAAAGGTATCGGCTAGTCGATTTTCGGCATCGATTTAAGCGGGCGGCGGATCAAGCGAGAGGAGAACGAGGGTTGGGTTCTCCGTAAATCCCTCCCGCCCCTCCCTGCTTATGCGGCGGTGGTGGTGACGTTCGTGGAGGCGCCACGGTGGCGGCGAACATTCGGGCACAGATCGACGAGTCCGGAAAGGTTGCGGGGAGATACTCTTCTCGTGGTAAAATTCCTGTTCCTGACGGCGATCCGTGTGCCTTTGGGGGCGTGAAATTCGTGGCGATCTTGCGGGTTGGTGCGCTGTAAAATTCCTGCAGATCCACGAAATTACAGGTGCTGAGTTGGGAGCAAGGCTACTGCTTTTGCCTCGATCGGACGATGGCGTACACGCGAGCTAAGGTCCGAGATCACTACGATAGATTGGAAAAGGAAGTAGCAGAATTCAAGGAGGAATTAGCGACATGAAAGGGTTGCGAGCAGAAGTCCAACAATTAAGGTCTGAGATGGTGACCATGCCACGAGTGGAAGCAAAACTGACAGAGATGAATTCTGAAATTCAGAAAACCCTGAATCTGATACTACAAAACTTGTCATTGAACCAGGGGAAGGTGGAAGCAGCTACTCCAAGTACAACTAATCCAGGGTCTGCAGGGTTAGACACAGAGAGCCCAATTGTGCAGAAGGGTCAGGAACAACCAGGAGTTACTCAGCCACCAGTTAACAGAAATTTGCACCAGGAGTTCATGGGACAAGGACAAAGTTCAGGCACTAAGGTTTCAGGAGTGTCATCAATACTACCTTCAGCAAGCATGTTCAATGAAAGTACCAAGATTCATACTGATAAGCAGCAAGAGCAAATGGCACAGGAAAAGTTCAAGCTATCTTCAGCCAACACTAGTGTGTCAGTACAAGCTCATACATTGGGATTTTCAGGCAATAGTGGGTATTTTGCTCCCATAACGCACTAATCAGATAACCCACTTCCTACATATAACCCTATCACAGTCAAGACATTAACATGACAACTAATGGACCTGTTCAACCACCAGTATATCAAGCAGCAGGAAATCTGTATGATGCCCAAAGAAATCAACATGCAACACAGTTGGGAGGCCCCTCTTACTTTGCTGAAGCTGTACTTAAAGGGCCCAGATTGGAAATACCACTGTTCAGTGGGGAAGATCCAATTGGTTGGCTAATTGCTTGTGAGAAATTCTATGACATGTCAGGCACTCCATATGATCAGTGGGTTAACCTTGCTACAGGACATCTCCAAGGAAGGGCATCCAACTGGCTGAAAAACATATGTGTTCCTTGGCAATGATAACTTGGCAACAGCTTTTGTCAAATGATTGCCGATAGGTTTTCAAGCCGGTGTCCATGAAGTGTAGAGCTATTGAAAACATACAATGAATAATTCCGTAGCAAACTACATAGATGAGTTTGAACATTGTGTAGCTTTGGTTAAAAGAGACCATCCTTGCTTACAAGAAAATTTTCTGCTCAGTTGTTTTATTGGAGGTCTGAAACCTGATATTAAACATGAAGTATGTGGTCAAAAACCCACTGGGATTATAGAAGCTTACTGGTATGCCAAGATTTATGAAAAGGCTGCAGCAGCAAGGAAGATACCTGCTCCCGTTGGCCACAAACCCAGATCATTCTCACAACCATACAAACAAAATTCTTCTCCACTGCAAGTACAAGTGCCAGCTCAAGAGAAATACACTGTGCCTTTTCCCAAAGATGCAAGGGCATGCTGGTACTGTAGAGAACCGTGGACAAGACAGCACAAATGCAAGATTGGCAAAACTCTGCACATTCTCCAAGAAGTAGATGAAGATGCATAAAGGATGTGATCAAGAGATAAATGCCCAGGAACAAATATATCATACAGCCCCAAACACCCCAGATAAAGAAAAAGGGCTCAAGGGATCGTGCCAAAACCTTCACAAGCAATGCACATTTCTACACATGCTATCAAGGGACAACAGGTCCAAACACCTTTTCTTTAATTCTGAAATTGCTGGAATAAAAGCAACAGCCCTGCTTGACAAAGGATCATCGACACTTTCATGAGCACGAGTTTGCCATCAAAAGTAATCGCTATCAACAACAAATGGCACCTGAAAAGTAACAAGATGGCGGGAGGAGGAAAACTTCATCTCACACAAAAGTGCCGAACTGAATTTTAAAGTGCAGGCCACTCCTTCCAGAGCAGCTTTCAAAGTGCTAGATCTAGTGTCTTATGATATTATATTAGGTGCTGATTGGATATACCAATACAGCCCCATTTGCTTAGATCTAGTGGAGAGATTGTTGATCCTCACTAAACAAGGACAGCCAGTCACCTTGTTTGATTACACAATACCCAAGAAGAAGTGTTTGATCTCAAAGACCAAATTGGAAAAATTGCTCAACAAAGGTGTGATGGGTTATATTCTGCAGATACATGAGATGGAATCTGAAAATAATAAAGAGAACACTCCTCCTCCTGTGGCCCTATAACCTCTCGCTTCAAAAATATGCTGATATTTTGAAGAATCTCAAGCTTCCGCCAAGAGACCTTGTGACCACGAAATTGTGTTGCAAGAAGGAGCAAAACCACCAAATCTGAGACCATATAGAGTTCCTCACTACCAGAAAGCGGCTATGGAAGAAATTATTAAGCAGTTAATCAAAAAGGGAGAGATACAAGAAAGTTTTAGCCCTTTCTCTTCTCCTGCCATTATGATCAGAAAGAAGGATGGAGGATGGAGACTGTGTGGATTACAGAGAATTGAATGCAATCACAATCAAAATAAATTCCCTATGCCTATAATTGAGGATTTGCTGGATGAGTTGTATGGAGCTAAGGTATTTTCCAAATTGGATTTAAGGTCGGGATACCATCAAATTAGAATGTCCACTGCTGACATTCCCAAGACTGCATTTCGAACACACATGGGGCATTATGAATATACGGTAATACCTTTTGGGGTATCTGGAGGCCCTGGTACTTTTCAAGGTTTTATGAACAGAGTGTGTGAAGAAATTAATGAACCAGAGGAGAAGAAATGCATATTAGTGTTCTTTGATGACATGCTCATTTTCAGCAGATCCCTACAAGAGCACATTGGTCACCTAGAAAGAACTTTTGCCGCTTTGAGAAAACATGAACTGTCTGTTAAGATGTCCAAATGCACTTTTGCAACAAATCAAGTGCATTATTTAGGACATGTGATTTCTGAACAAGGAGTATCCACTGACCCTGGCAAAATCAAGGATGTTCTAGATTGGCCAGAACCAGATAATGCCACAAAATTAAGAGGGTTTTTGGGTTTAACAGGATATTACAGAAGGTTTGTGAAAGATTATGGAAAAATCTGTAGACCCCTACATGATATGCTCAGAAAAGATTCTTTTCAGTGGGAATCTGCTCAAAAACAAGCCTTCCACACTCTGAAGCAAGCAATGACAACATGTCCTGTTTTAGCAATGCCAGATTTCTCTGTTCCATTCACTATAGAAGCTGATGCGTGTGCAACAGGGATTGGGGCTGTACTCATGCAAAAAGGGAAACCTCTGGCCTATCTCAGCAAGAGTTTAGGGCCCAAGTCTGCAGCTCAATCAATTTATGAGAAAGAGGCAATGGCCATTCTAGAGGCACTAAAAAAGTGGAGACATTATGTGTGGGGAAACAAGTTGATCATCAAAACGGATCAACAATCTCTGAAATATGTGACAACTCAAAGGTTGACAGAAGGTGTTCAACACAAATTACTGTTGAAGTTGCTGGAGTATGATTACACAATTGAATATAAGAAAGGAAAGGAAAATCTAGTGGCCGATGCATTATCCAGAAAGGATGCCCTCAAAGCAACGCAATGCAATACTGCCACTGTGGTAGTTCCTCAGTGGACTGAAGATGTAGCCAAAAGCTATCTTGGGGACCAGGACAGTGATAAACTACTCAAGAAAGTAGTCACGACATCGATCAAAACCCTAAGTTTTCCATGAACAAGGGATGCTGAAATACAAAAACAGGATTTATGTAGGAGCAAGCACTGATTTCGTAAAGCGCATTACAAACCTTCCACTCATCACCTTGGGAGGCCATTCGGTAGTAAAGCTACTTACTACAGATTAAAGAAAGTGTTCTATTGGCCTAACATGAAAAAACACATAGAGGAATTTGTCACCAAAGGTCCTGTTTGCCAACCGAACAAGGTGGAACACATTCACCCCCGGGCTGCTCCAACCACTTCACATGCTCGATATGGCCTGGGCACACATAACAATGGATTTCATCACTGCATTACCCAATTCACAGGGAAAAGAGGTCATTCTAGTAGTGGTGGACAGATTGACCAAATACTCACACTTCATACCCCTTGCACATCCTTTCTCAGTGCAGACTGTGTTTGAAGCTTTACTGGACAATGTCATCAAATTACATGGCCTGCCCATTTGCATTGTTTCTGACAGGGACACCATCTTCACTAGTAAATTGTATCAAGAATTGTTCCAAGCTTTTGGGGTGAAGATCAGATTCAGTACAGCTTCTCATCCTCAAACGGATGGCCAGACAGAGAGAGTAAACCAATGTTTAGAAGCCTACTTGAGAGGAATGGTGTTTCAAGAACCAAAAAAATGGTTAAAGTGGTTGCCCTTGGCGGAACTGTGGTACAATACCAGTTACCATTCTTCTTTGAAATGTACTCCGTTTCAAGCATTATATGGGTACAAACCACAACAAGTGGGAGAGTTTGCTGTTGACACAACCTGCATGCCAAAGAAGAACCTTAATAATGGCGAGAGAGGAGCAAATGATGCGAAACTCAAAGCCAACTTGGAACATGCACAAAGCAGAATGAAATATTTTGCAGATAGAAACAGAACAGACAGAGCCTTTGAGGTGGGCGACATGGTATATTTAAAAATCCAGCCATACAGACAGAATGCTTTTGGTCTCAGAGGATCACTGAAACTGAGATCAAAGTTCTACGGGCCTTACAAGATTTTGGAAAGAATTGGAGAAGTGGCATACAAGCTCCATCTACCAGAGGGCACAAACATTCACCCTGTTTTTCACATCAGCCAACTCAAGAAACATGTAGGCCATCAAGCTGTACCTCTACCACACGCTCCATCGGGTCACATCGAAGGATATGTCAAAACTATTCACTGCCGCTGTGCTAGATCGCAGGTGATTCAACGCAACAAGACTCCGGTGGGCCAATGCCTAGTGCAGTGGGAGAGCCTCGACCGATGATGCCACTTGGGAAGATGCAGCCTTCCTCAACAAAACCTTCCCAGCCACAAGCTTTTTCGCCTCGAGGACAAGGCGGTTGTCATGGCGGCGGCATTGTCGTCCCTGAACCTGTGAAGTATCAAGATCAACACCAACTCTGTTTCGCATAAGCAACGATCGAGATGACAAGATGGCGATCCAACGGCTCGGATGAGTCCTTGCGATCACCAGAGTTTTAAACCTTTACTTGTGTTGTAACCGCTTAGTACTGTCAGAGAGTTACCTCGTGAGCTGGAAAGGGGCTATATGTAGCGAGAGTCACGTGAAGGAGCCCAAGTCGATTTTCCCAAAATTCATTAGAGTAGGTAGAAACCCTAGTTCATCTTGTAAGGCAGGGTCTCTGGGCTCCGCTCCCCAAATTGTATCCGCACAATCCCTCGATTCACTCTGATTCAATGAAATCCATATAGATCGGTGAACTTCTTGCGTTCCGGTTCTCACAGGTGCGCCCCTGCTCTCTTCGCATGAAGCAATCCAAGACTCAATGCCCCCCCGCCAACGGTGCTGCTGACCACGGCGCTTTGTAACGCCCCATTCCAATTTGGTTGCAGGATTTGAAAAAATAGTCACTCCATCACCAGGTATGTACTTACTACAGAAAACACATAAGTAGTCAACTTCTCCATCACCAGCTTCAGCAATGTTTTGGTTTTATTTCTTTCATCCTATGTTCGCTTTCGCTAAAATTGGGCGTTCACTTATTTGCACCGCTCCAAATGGGCTGCTGCAACTTCCAAGGAATTCAAACTTGGTCCTGTTCTCTCCTCCAGCGCACCAGCTTCTCTAGGAACTCTTTCACCTGAGAACAATTAAAATTATTTAGCATTCAATTTGTTGGATACAGCCAAAAAGATTACATGCATACCCGTGAGCCTAGATTCATTACCTCACTGGGGTTCTTTAAAGAGTACTCAGCTGCAGTCCTCTTGCGCCACTTGCAGACACGGATCCCAAATCCACCTTCCTCAGAAAGCACCTAAATGCAACAAAGTAGATTATTTTTTCCTTCTAAATGAAGCTATAAATCCATTAGGTTTCACTGTTCAGATGATGTTCTGAAGTTTTTTACCTTAAAAGCGTCTTCATCGGTCTTATCATCACCAATATAGATTGGTAAGATCCGAGAGCTGTCCCAGCTATGTTTGTTGGTGAGCTGCTGGAGGAGGTACTTGACGGCGTCTCCCTTGTCGAATTTCGCCCCTGGACGAACCTCTCGAACCTATAGAAAATGTTATAACATTCAAACATGATTAAATATTCAAAGAAACTGAATAAATACACAACATTTAGGACTAAGGTAATACAAAACTACAAGTATAGGGGATTTTAACTAATACCCACCAGTCTACGACTAAGTATAGTAACAAAAAAGCACACAACTGCTCTAATTGGCCACTTAGTGATAAACATGACACGTGGGTCCCGGGAGTCACAAAAAAATGAAATATTTTATAAAAAAAATCTGTATAGTTCTTCTAAGATTAAGCCAATTTGACTGATTTTTTTTTAAATCTATATAGTTCTTCTAAGATTCAGTCCATCTTGTATAATCAACCTGGGAAATTTTTCGCCCATTTTTCCCAACTGGTTAAAGTTTATACAGTTTTTGGTAAGACTCGGCCAAACTTGTTTCAAACATTCAAAGTTTTCAAAATAATCGGAAAAAAATTCCTGGAACTCAATACATCTTTAATGATAAATTCGGGAATGTTTCGGCCTATTTTGCCTAGTCGTTTTTAAATATGTAAAATTTTCATAAGATTGGCCAATTTTGGTTATGCAAAATCCTTAAAAAAATCCAGTAATTCTATGCATCTCCAATGATAAATGTGGCAAATTTGCAGCCCGTTTTGCTTAGCCGTTTTAAAGGCTGGGACAGTTTGAGATTCAACCAAATTTCATTCAAAAAATAATTATTCAAAATGGTCTGGAAAATTTCATTTAATTCAATAATCAATCTGGAAACGTTTTAGCCCTTTGGCAATCTGTTTTAGAGTTTGGAATATAGTTGCAAGATTCAGCCAAATTTGTTTCAAAATGTCAAAGTTTTCAAATAAATCAGGAAAAAATCCATAAGTTTCACCCATGTTTCCTAGCTGTTCTAATTGTTGGACAATTTTTTGTAAGATTCACCCAATTTGGTTTAAAATTTTAAAGTCCTAAAAAGTCCGAAAAAATTCGAGTGGTTGGAGTTATTTTCTCTCATAATTTTGGGAAATTTAGAGCCCATTTTCCTCATCCGTTTTAAAGTTTAGGCGGTTTTGTAAGATCCGGCCAAGTTTTGTTTAAAAATTCAAGTTTGCAAAGAAATCTGGAAAAAGTTCAACCAGTTGGAGTTATTTCTCTCATCATTCTGGGAAATCTTCAGCACATTTACAAAAGCCATTTGTGGCAGAATAAAAATCCAAGTTTGAATATTGTGTGTATGCAAGTCCATCTTAATCAACTATTTTGGTCAAGTGTTGCACTACATTCATGTAGAACACACATGCATAGAGCGAGATTACAAATAGTCAACATAACCTAGGACAAGTTTTTCTAGTTGAATACACCAAATAATTCAACATAACCTAGGACAAGTTTTTAGCCAAAATACACCCAATAGTTCTGCATAATCTGGGACAAACTCCTCAGGGGAGAGAAGTGGGGGCAATAGTCGGTACATGTCGTCTTCTCCGACACCGGCGCGGTAGCCCCTACGGTCTCTAGTGCACGGGACGTGCCTATGCCTAAGTGGTGGAGGGATCGAGAGGGGACAAACATCAGGGTTGGGCCGGTTAGGAGGTGGGGGAGAATGCTGGTATCAAGGAGCTCTAATATGTGCTTTGTTTGAGTTGGAGACTAGGTTCGACTCATATCGTGTCGGCTCAAACCGAGGTTTGGAGGTTGAGGCCAAAAAAACTAGCCAAGCCAAATTTGAATCTATGAATGATTGGGACCCGGCCAACTCTGCTTATCTGGTCTCAACATAGTTGGTCCCAAGCCCGGGTAAAGGAGGAGGGTTGTGATAGAGTTGGTGAGCTAACGTCAAAACTCAACCACTCTTATGGAGATGAAACCTAGAAGAACACCATTGGGGCGTAACCCTCTTAGCAACATGACATATTGGAACTCGGGTGTGGTGTTAAATGGACAAGGATCAGGTCGTCACCCCCTTGGTCGCCCGCTGAATCTTGATGTGGATACGATGAGAGTGAGGATCGGGTCGTCACGTCCTTAGTGGCGCGCTACATCAACGTTCGGATGTGCTGAAAAATGAGCAAGGGTCTTCGCATTTGTCTCGACGAGTGTGAACGGTAAGGAAGCTAGCCCAGCCTAGTAGGATTCACATAGGTAGCTGGAACGTTGGGTCGCTGACGGGTAAGCTACAGGAGTTGGTTGATACAACAGTGAGGAGAGGTGTTGATATCCTATGCGTCCAAGATACTAAATGGAATGGACAAAAGGTGAAGGAGGTGGAGGGTACCGACTTCAAATTGTTGTACACGGGGACAACTATGAATGAAAGGAGTAGGCATCTTGATCAACAAGAGCCTCAAGTATGGAGTGGTAGACGTCAAAAGGCAACGGGGCCGGGGTATCCTGGTCAAGCTGGTCATTATGGACTTGATTTTGAGAACACCAAGAAGGAGTTCTGGGAAGGCCTGGAGAACATGGTTAGGAATGTACCTATTGGCGAGAAGCTCTTCATAGGAGGAGACCTCAATGGCCATGTGGGTACATCTAACACATGTTTTGAAGGGGTGCATGAGGGCTTTGGTTATGATAGCAGGAATGAAGGAGAGGATGTCTTAAGCTTCGCTTTAGCCTATGACATGATCGTTGCTAACACCCTCTTTAGAAAGAGAGAATCCTAGCCAGTGCTTTTTAGTAGTGGTTAGCTAGATTGATTTTGTCCTCTCAAGAAGAGAAGACAGTCGTGCTTGCCCAGATTGTAAAGTGATGCCTGGAGAGTGTTGTCTCTCAACATAAGCTTGTGGTGGCTGACTTCCACTTTCGTATTCATGTCCAGCGAGAAGCGTGCCAAAGTCGCTAGAATGAAGTGATGAAGCTCAAGGAGGAGGCAGCTCAGGCTTTCAAGGAGAGGTTACTAAGGAGGGTCCTTGGGAGGAAGGAGATGATGCAAACAATATGTGGATGAAGATGGCGACTTGTGTTCGGGAGGTGGCTTTCGAGCAGTTTGGGTTACCAACGGAAGTAGAACTGAAGCTGAAGATACCTAGTAGTGGAACGATGATGTCCAAAAGGCTATTAAGGAGAAGAAAGACTATTTCATACGCCTACACCTGGATAGGAGGTAGACAATATATAGAAGTACAAGGTAACAAATAGGTCTGTAAAGCGAGCCATGAGTGAAGTAGGGGGTTGGACATATGAGGATCTCTACTAGCGTTTAAACACGAAGGAAGGCGAAAGGGACACCTATAAGTTGGCGAAGATCCGGAAGAAGAAGACGAAGAATGTCAACCAAGTCAAATGCATCAAGATGGGTGCAGATCGGCTTCTGGTGCAGGACGAGGAGATCAAGCATAGATGGCGAGAGTACTTCGACAAGATGTTCAATGGGGAGAATGAGAGCTCTATTATTGAGCTGGATGACTCCTTTGTTAGGACCAACGGGCGTTTTGTGTGATGAATCTAGGAGTTTGAGGTCAGGGGCCTGATTATATCCCCATTGAGGTGTGGAGGGGCCTTGGAGACATAGTGATAGTATGACTAACTAAGCTTTTCAACCTCATTTTTCGGTCAAACAAGATGCCCGAAATATGTATGCGGGGTATAGTAGTACCAATGTTCATGAACAATGGGGGTGTTCAGAGGTGTACTAATTACCATGGAATTAAGCTGATGAGCCATACAATGAAGCTATGGGAGAGAGTCATTGAGCACCGCTTAACAAGAATGATAAGCGTGATCAAAAATTAGTTTGGTTTCATGCCTCCAAAGTCGGCCATGGCAGCCATTTTCTTAGTACAACAAATTATTGAGCTATACATGGAGCAAAAGGAGGATTAACATATGGTGTTCATTGACTTGAAGAAGGTCTGTGATAAGATACCTCAAAATGTCATGTGGTAGGGCTTGGAGAAACACGAATCCCAATAAAGTACATTGCCCTCATCAAGGACATGTACAATAATGTTGTGATAAGTGTACGGACAAGTTATGGAGAAACTGATGACTTTCCAATAAAATAGGACTGCACCAAGGGTCAGCTTTGAGCCCTTGCCTTTTTTGCTTTGGTGATGGATGAGGCCACAACGGATTACAAGGAGATATCCCATGGTGTATGCTCTTTGCGGATGATGTGGTACTAGTCGACGATAGTCAGAGGGGGGCTAATAGAAAGTCAGAGCTGTGAAGACAGACTTTGGAATCGAAGGTTTTAGGCTTAGTACAACTAAAACTAAGTACATGAGGTGCGGTTTTCGCGCTGTTAGGCATGGGGAGGAGGTTAACCTTGATGGGCATATGGTATCTCAAAAGGATACCTTTCGATGTTTCGGGTCAATACTGCAGAAGGATGGTGATATCGATGAAGATGTGCGCCATCGGATCAAAGTTGGATGGATGAAGTGGTGCCAAGCTTCTGGCGTCCTCTGTGATAAGAGAGTGCCACAAAAGCTAAAAGGCAGGTTCTATAGGACGGCAACTCGTCATGCGATGTTGTATGGCGTTGAATGTTGGCTAACTAAAAGACGACATGTCCAACAGTTAGGTATTGCAAAGATGCACATGTTGAGATGGATATGTGGCAACACAAGAAAGGGTCCGGTATGGAATGATGATTTACGGAGTTGGGGTGACATCGATTGAAGAGAAGCTTGTCCAACATCATATGAGATGGTTTGGGCATATACAACGCAGGTCTCCAGAAGTGCCAATGCATATCGGATGGTTAAAGCGTGTTGATAATGTCAAGAGAGGTCGGGTTAGACCAAACTTGGCAGGAGTCCATAAAAAGAGATATGAAGGACTGGAATATCACCAAAGAACTAGCCATGGACAGGGGTGCGTGAAAGTTAGCTATCCATGTGCAGAACCATGACTTGGTTTTGAGATCTTATGGGTTTCAACTCTAGCCACTCCAACTTGTTTGGGACTAAAAGGCTTTGTTGTTGTACTTTTTTAAGTGGCTGATGAGAGAAATAGTGTGACTGCCATCACTACTTGGTCCTAGACTTGTGGGTATCTTTTTCTTGAAAAAAGAAGACTTGTGGGTATCAGTTAAAATTCCCTAGAGTTGTGGTTTTGTGTTAGATCAGCCCCAAATATTGTGTATTTGTGCGATTTCCTCTAACTCTACTTACCTTTTTACCGTTGGTCACCTTGAGATCGGGAAATTCTTCTGTCACAATTCTCATCACGATGTTCTTAAGTAAGTCCTTATCCTGCCAAAAAGGGAGGTCAAACGTGAGATGGATTTTCTCAATATAGCGAGGCAACAATGTTAAAACTTGAGTTCAGTTTTACCTTTTCCCTGCGAACTTCCCGGTAGTGCACAGAAACGCAGAACTTGTTGTTTTCCACACTGGCACCTTTGATCTCTCTGACGGCCTCTTTTAGACGCTCTGTGGCCTATTGTGCATGCAGTGTGTTAGTATTTCCATAATTCAATCAACTTGAATAACCAATATGCAAACTAATAACTGATTGTAGTATATACCTCAGCTATTATCGGTAAATACTCGCTGTTAGGTTGGAAGGGATCTGTTCCGTCATTCTGCAGTAGAACAGTTACAAAAATTAGGAGCGTTAAAGACAAACAAAGCATGATTTTTGCAATAAGCATTATAATAAGTATGGGAGTTAATTACATCTGCAGCACAACAACTTGTAGCGAACTAACAAAATCATACACAAACTAACACCCCCCCCCCCCCCCCAAAGATGGTACAGTAATTTATCTGTCCGACTGACAAATGGAACCCATACATAGGTAGAGCACCAGGGCCCAGGCCACGCACACATGGCAGTTAACAACTATAGACAGTACACCGTTAGGATTAGCGGAAATTGCATCAAAATGTGCTGTTTGTTAAGTTTGTGTACCATTTTTATGAGGGTTTTAGTTTATTTATGGTTCTGTTAGTTCGCTGCGAGTTCTTGTACTACAGGTGTTATTAACTCGTATGGCTGAATGTATCTATGAGCAGAGTCTGGGGTAATAGAAGCTTTCATTATATAAAAAAGTAGACTACATTTCGGTATTGCAAGAGTAGACAGTGACTTACCAGTTGGATGTCCTGCCCATGGCTCCCTGCATAGTGCAGCTCGTCGAGCTGTATGAACCCTTTCGCCTGAACATGATAGCAAAGCATGTCGAGTCAATGTTTAGAGATGTATAGAACCCCAAATTAAAACGTTGTAGATTTGTTACTATCCTAATACCTTTTCACAGCTCCTTCCGGTGACGACTGAAGTCGAGAACGCCATTGCAAGTTCTCTAACAGCATTACGCGTCTGGAGATTTCAAATTGGGGATGAAGATGATTCAGACATCTTAACTAGTAGCATGTAAATATTGGTCAAGCTCATTAGGCTTACCTGCTCGGACATGAAGGCCCTCTCAGGCTTTTTCACAATCGGTGTTAACGTACCGTCGTAGTCTAAAAACATCACAATTGTCTTTCCTTGGACGTTGGCTGTGATATCATCAAAGAACTTGATAGCAGAAGGGCGTCTAGCCTGCGAAAATAAAACATTAGAAAATTCTTTACATATGTCAGTCAGCAAATAATTCAAAAATTTGAGATTGAATATTATGCGATTATTAGAACATATGTCCAACACCATTAAATTGTGTTGTGAGTATTGATACAGAAATAGCAACAGCAGCAGTTTATGTTCGAAAATCAGTGGATGTTACAGTATGTTTTATTCAGTGTGTGGAGGAATCCTGGTGTCAGCCGTACTAAAGAGCAAGGCAGTGTAGCAAACTAGCAATACTTACTGAAAAAAGTAAAAAGGTACAATATAAACTGAAACATATAGCAAAAGTCTTTCGAATTTGAAATCATTTGTTGAAAGGTGTAATGTCGTGATTTTATTCATGGAAGCTCTAGAGGAGTACAGAAAGCCAAATGGGCCCCCAATTCGAGTGGGTTGGCGCTCAAGACCCAAAGATCCGCGTCCTTCTTGCAGCAACCTATAATGGGTTTTGATCATTCAAGATTGATTGAAAGATTTCACGGGCTTGAATCCCTGACTCTACCTTCCACCCGAGATGAAATAAATCAAATTGTTAAAAAGAGGCCATTGGACAAGGCCCTAGGCTCAAATGCTTTTAATGGGATGTTCATAAAGAAATGTTAAGAGTATTATATTTGAAGATATATTCAGACTATGTTATTTCTACTTGAGCAAAGCCAAAATGGAGAATTTTAATGGTTCCTTAAGTACTCTGGCCCCATAAAACAATCTTTGGAGAATGGTCATGACTATAGGCCTATCTCTTTAACCAATTTGTGTATTAAGTTTCTAATGAAGATATTGGCAGATACACTCCAAGGGGAAATCTTAAACTGTTCACATACCAATCAATATGACTTCATTAGGCAAAGAACAATCCAAGATTGCTTGGCTTGGACTTATATCAAATGCCAAAAATCAGGAAGATTGAATGAATATTGAAGTTAGAATTTTGATAAGGCGTTTGACACAATTGAACATTTTGTGATACTTGCAATTCTGAAACAGAAGGGCTTTTACAAAAGATGGTTGCAATGGGTGGAACTAGTTTTGTCATCAGCGATGCCATCAATACTATTGAATGGAGTTTCAGGGAAGCAATTTGTGTGGAAGCTTGGAGTGAGACAGGGCGACTCTCTCTCTATATTACTCCCTCTGTCCCAAAATTCTTGTCTTAGATTTGTCTAGATACGGATGTATCTAATACTAAAATCTAAGACAAGACTTTTGGGATGGAGGGAGTATTTGTTTAGGCGCAGATCTACCACTAACTATGGTGAATGAGGCTTATAGGAGTGTCAGGCTTTCTCTTCCAACTAGCAATGTGCACGTGCGTTGCAACGGATCCAAAGTAGAATAATACATGTTCACAAACTTGAAAGGAAAACACTCTAGTTTTGGTATATATATCACAAAAAATATACTCGTATTAGGGTTCACTCAAAATATATTCCTCGTGGCTGTTTTGATGAGGTGGGGGAGGGATGTGGTTGTTTTCAAGATACTAAGGGGTTTCTGCAATTGGAGCAGAGAAGTGGGGTGTTGTTGCAAAAATGCCACGGCTTACATCACAGTCGTTAGATGCAGATCTGATGGTCAAAAATGACGGATGACAGACACGCCGTCATCACCAACTGAGTCTTTTATAGGAGTAGAGATACGTGAACTTGCTAATCAAGATTTTCAGATGATGGCATATTGCTTGTACTGCCGGCATCTAAAGGTCAGCTTTTGCACCTCAAGTCTCTGCTCCAAACATTTGCTTCCTCAACCGGTAACTAACACAAATCATCAATGATGTCTATTAATGTGCTGGAGGAATTAGCAGGCTCCTTTGGTTGTTGAATTGGCACTTGGCTCCCTCTGGGCACTACTAGACCCAAAGTGGAGGAATTTTCACAATTCATGATAGAGTAGAGCGTCATCTCGCCGCTAGTGCTTCATTTTTGTTCTGTGGGGTGCACTTGCAGTCGGTTAACTTAGCATCGTCATCAACCAACATACTAGATGTGCAGTGTGTATCCCTCTAGTAGTGCTCGAAATCATTGGTAGAACTAGATGGCACTGTCTTTGGAATGACTAGAAGAGTGTTCTTGCAGCATGGTCCATATAGAAGCAACATAATTGGAGAATATTTGAGCATCAGAGACCTACATTTTCTACATGGAGGCGAGGCTTCAAGAATTATGTCCCTTATGCACAGGATTAAAACTAGGAATGAGTATGTGTTCACAATTTGCCCTAGATACCTTCTAGTTTTCTGTTTTTTTACTAGCTAGCCTCCCGTTTTCTGATTCTTAGCCTATAATTACCTAGTTTGTGTTTATTTAGACTCAGTTTTTAAAAGCATTGTCGGGGCTTCCTTACAGTTTTCCCTCCAAAAACACTATCTGAACATAATGATACTATTCAAATATAGCATTTTCGCAAACGGATTTCCATGTAATCTCTTTATTTGGTAAGTGACATATTCCCATCAATAGAAAACATATTGAATCTTTAAGCAAAATAAAATACATCAGACAAACAACACATTTTTCCTCATGGGTGTTCAACTTCAGACATGGTTTTTGTGCAGTTTGGCTCAAAAATCTTTGTGGTTCATAAACTGGAAGTTATCTTTCTTTAAGTTATCATTTTCTTGCATTTTTGGTGTACATTTTACAAAATTGAGGCTTTGTTTCTAATGGACTAATGTTTAGCATTATCTTACATGGATAGCGCCTCTAGTTTTCGAATGACTTGGTGCATGCTGTGATGTAACAAGTGCTTTGCCTATTTGCGGCTAAATTGAGGTAAGACTAGACAACACTTTAATGCATGTGATTTGAGTTCCTACTAATAATGCGTATTGCACGCCATCCACCTCTTTGGCGACTCCATGTGGCAAACCTCCTAGTCTTCATGCCATTCCGCAAACCTACAAAGGAGGGGGCAGAAGAGATCTCTCACAACCGCCCATTAGCCTCAGTCATACCATTGTGAAGATCATAGCCAAGGGGCCTGCCATTCGTCTTAGGCTGCTCATGAACAACCCTGTTTCCAACACCCAACGTGCTTTCATCAAGAAGAGGGGCATCCATGACAACTTCATGTACGTTAGGAACCTTGCATGTAGGCTCCAAAGGAATAAATCATCTTCCGTCCTTTTCAAGCTCGACATCCACAAAGCCTTTTTGACTCTATGCAATGGGGTTACATGTTCGACCTCCTCTAACGGAGGGGCTTCCTGAGTAGATTTTGTGACTGGATTAACGCCCTGCTTTGCACCTTGTCCTCGACAGTCCTGAATTGGTTTGTCGGCCCTCCCATCAATCATTGTCGGGGGTTGAGGCAAGGTGACTTGTTGTCCCTGCTCATTTTTGTCCTCACCATCAACCCCTTGTAGCAGATTCTTGATGTGGCCATTGGGATGTACTCCTTCAGAAGATTCGGGGTCAGGGCATTATCTTTCATACCTCCCTTTATACAAAGGCACGGTTGTGTTTGTCACCCCAATCAAAGAGGACATTCAAAATCTTGTGACCATTTTGCATTCCTTTGGGGAGGTCATGAGTTTGCCACTATTTCCAGAAGAACTATGCTGTTCCTATTTGGTGTGGACACCTCAACCTTGATGATACCCTGTAGAGTTTGCCACCATGAGAACTTCCTCCCCAATAAAGTACCTTGGCCTCTCGCTCCTGGTTTGGCAACTCAAGAGGGTAGATTTTGAGCACCGAGAACAAGATTGTGGTAAAGCTCCCCCTTCACAGTGGAAGAATATTACTATGGCTGGCCGAACTGTGTTCATTAAACGTCCTTTCTCGCTAGCGGTGTACTACCTCACCCCTCGTTATTCCTTAAGTGTTCTCAATAGTGTCAAGAAGTTAGAGGGGGTGTTTCTTGGCCGGGGACGAACAAAGATGCGGGAGGGAATTCAAGGTAAACTGTTTATCGCCCCACCCACCTTGGTGGCCCTGGTGTGCTCCACCTAGAAAATTTCGCTAGAACGCGTCAGTTTACATCGCCATGGTTTGAGTGGAAGGATTCGAGAAGCCATGAGCGGATATGGACCTTTTTTATGCCTCAACCACAATCACCATTGGTAATGATGAGAAGGAGACCTTTTGGGACTCAATATGGCTGCTGGCTGCATGGAAGAAAACCGAAAGGCATCGCGCCCCTCATCTCTGCGAGACTGTGACCTCCAAAGCATGCATGGATTATGAAGATTACAATGAGTAACGAGATATCAAAGATTACAATGAGTAACGAGATATCAACAACAACAAACAACAACAAGTTGGGTTAGGCTAGAGGTGAAACCCATAAGATCTCGCAACCAACTCATGGTTCTGCCACATGGATAGCAAGCTTCCACGCACCCCTGTCCATGGCTAGTTCTCTGGTGATACTCCAGTCCTTCAGATCCCTCTTTACGGACTCCTCCCATGTCAAGTTCGGTCTACCCCGACCTCTCGACATTATTGGCACGCTTTAGCCGTCTGCTATGCACTAGCGCTTCTGGAGGCATGCGTTGAATATGCCCAAACCATCTCAGACGATGTTGGACAAGCTTCTCTTCAATCGGCGCTACCCCAACTCTGTCTCGTATATCATCATTCCATACTTGGTCCTTCCTTGTGTGGCCACACATCCATCTCAACATGCGCATCTCCGCCACACCTCACTGTTGAACATGTCGCCTTTTAGCCGGCCAACACTCAGCGCCATATAACATAGCGGGTCAAACCGGCCTCCTATAGAACTTGCCTTTTAGCTTTTGTGGCACTCTCTTGTCACAGAGAATGCTAGAAGCTTGGCGCCACTTCATCCATCCGGCTTTGGTTCCATGATTCACATCTCCATCGATATCCCCATCCTTCTGCAGGATAGACCCCAAATATCTAAAGATGTCCTTCTGAGGCACCACCTGCCCATCAAGGCTAACCTCCTCCTCGTGCCTAGTAGTACTGAAACCGCACCTGATGTACTCGGTTTTAGTTCTACTAAGTCTAAAGCATTTGGATTCCAAGGTTTGTCTCCGTAGCTCTAGCTTCCTATTGACCCCCGTCCGACTATCATCGACTAGCACCACATCATCCGCAAAGAGCACCTTGGTATATCTCCTTGTATATCCCTTGTGACCTCATCCATCACCAGAGCGAAAAGATAAGGGCTCAAAGCTGATCTCTGGTGCAGTCCTATTTTAATCGGGAAGTCATCAGGTCGCCATCACTTGTTCGAACACTTGTCACAACAGTATCATACACGTCCTTGATGAGGGTAATGTACTTTGTTGGGACTTTGTGTTTCTCCAAGGCCCACCACATGACATTCCGTGGTATCTTATCATAGGCCTTCTCCAAGTCAATGAACACCATATGCAGGTCCTTTTGCTCCCTGTATCTCTCCATGAGTTGTGGTACGAAGAAAATGGCTTCCATGGTCAACCTCCGAGGCATGAAACCAAACAGATTTTTGGTCACGCTTGTCATACTTCTTAAGCGGTGCTCAATGACCCTCTCCCATAGCTTCATTGTATGGCTCATCATCTTTTTCCATGGTAATTAGTACAACTCTGAACATCCCCTTTGTTCTTGAAGATTGGTACTAATATACTCCGTCTCCATCCTTCTGGCATCTTGTTTGCCCGAAAAATAAGGTTGAAAAGCTTAATTAGTCATACTATAGCTATGTCTCCGAGGCCTCTCCACACCTCAATGGGGATACAATCAGGGCCCATCGCCTTGGCTCCTTTCATCCTTTCTAAAGCCTCCTTGACCTCTGGCTCCTGGATTCGCCACACAAAACGCCTGCTGGTATCATCAAGGGAGTTGTCTAGTTCAATAGTAGAGATCTCATTCTCCCCATTGAACAGCTTGTCGGAGTACTCCCGCCATCTATGCTTAATCTCCTCGTCTTTCACTAGGAGCTGGTCTGCTCCGTCCTTGATGCATTTGACTTGGTCAACATCCTCGTCTTCCTCTCTCAGATCTTGGCCATCTTATAGATGTCTCTTTCGCCTTCCTTCATGTTTAACCGCTGGTAGAGGTCCTCGTACGCCCGACCCCTTGCTTCACTCACAGCTCGCTTTGCGGCCTTCTTTGAGTTCACCTAAATAACGATGCCAAGGATGACATAAGATGGAAGCTTTTGGACAGTGGCGGCATTGGCATACAAAGCACAATACTTGTGAGCTACTCTTAACTTTGATGAACACAACTGTTTGGAAGTCATGGGCTCCCCCAAAGGTCGAATCCTTTGCATGGATTGCTATCCAAAATAGGGTGTGTACCGTGGACCGACTTGAGAAGTGAGGTTGGCCAAATTGTAGGCTTTGGCCCTTTTGCATAAGTGCACAAGAATTGGCCACTCATCTCTTCTTCAAATGTTGTTTCATATTGAGAGTGTGGACGATGATTAAGGATTGGCTTGGATTGGAGGCCCTTGACTTATCTCGATGGGCATATGAGTGACCTATAAAATCTGTGTGGAACATGTCGAGTTCCACCACCGCGAACCAGAAAGCGATGGCTTTCCTCACTATGTTTGCGAGCTTGTGTCTTTCGAAACAAATCCATGCCGCTACTATACATTTTGGTGCTCATCAAGAGTAAAGCCAATCTTTGGGACATGGCATGTGCTAAACATCTGAGAAACATCATGCTGTGAGAGTAACGCCTTTTCTAGTTCAGATGTGTTCTTTCTTTTGCAGCATCTCTGTAGTTCCCTTCTTAATTAATGGATGAGGCAATTCTTTTGCATCTGTTTTGAAAAATAGAAATACTAGTTGGGTTATTAAGAATTAAGATGAAACCGTACCGGCAATTTCCACCAAAGTAGAAGTAGGACCAATAGTATTATCAGTGCGCCCGCAACACAACCCACCACAATCCAAACCTGCTTCTTCCCTGCATATATATACTTCGCCCATTAGTCAATTATGTGTGTGTGTGTGTGTGTGTGTGTGTGGCCAACTCACCGTTTTTTCCTCCGGGGGTGGCTAACCCGCCCTTGCCAACATCGAACAAGGGGCGTGGCTCCAACCTGTAGCTGCACGTTAAAGAAGATCTCCACTCGCTCTGATGCCCATGAAGAAAAGGTACAGCCAGCAAATTCTTTAAACAGTCACTACAGTTGGCAGCTGACATTTTTGGGAAACATTCTGCAAGGCCATATATGCTGTATGTGCAAGCACCTCCTGCTAACTTTTTCTGCCCCGTGGCAGACATGTGAGGAGAAACTGCTGCCATCTTCGCCAAATATGTGATCAATTCATTGATAGCCATGTCGAATACCTTGCTGCACTGGGCGGGCACCTGAGAACCATTGACCTTAGTGGCAACTTTGTTCAAGGCCGAGTGAGATGGAAGGTCCTCGTCAGCGAATGCTAGGGTACAAACTTCGTAGTACAGGTACACCCTCTTGCTCAATGGGCATACGACCTGTGCTTCCTGGAAGGCTTCGTCGAGACATGCCTTGCATGTAGGTGCATCTGTACCAGGACGACAACGCCCCAGGCCATATGCCCTGCTCCCCCAGGATCCGAGAACCTTTTTGTCAAACAGATCTGGGGAGGAGGACACCGCATCAGGCAGCCCTGCAGACAGCTGCTCCAAGCTCTTCTGGTAGCTGCTGGGCACTGTGTAGTTCCCATCACAATCATGTGCCCAGTAACCAGGACTTGCTAGTGAGACTCGGGTGAGAACAAAAGCAAGGGCAACCACTGCTGGCATCTTCATGCCTGCACAGTAAACAAAATCTCAGTTAACTTGCAATTCATTCAGAACGATTCTACATGAACATGTTAAACAAACATTCTGCAAATTGAGTTGGTAGGTAGAACATATAGAAGAACATCTAAAAAATCCAGAACTTTGTTTTTGTGTTTTGGATAACACAATGTAGATTATGTTCAGTAAAGCATGGATCTGAATGTGTGAATAGGGGAACCATTCAGTGAAACAGGGCCACATTGTAACTCTACTGAGTTGAGTTCTTTTAAATTATTACATAGCATGCAGCTTAATAAAATTAATGTTTACATGTTTTTTCTTCCACTGGATTAATAAAAAAATATGGTGGTCGGATATGCAGGGACGAGGCTGTGGAGCAAGGGGAAGCCGCTGCACTTGACGGAGCGAGGGGAAATGCGGTCATACAGTATTCAGTATGCTGTATCTGAATGTCGAGGGAGTTACCATGTGGCGCTGTTTTTCTGAATGGTTTTTGGGTGAGCGTGCACATTATCCCTGTAACACCGGAAGCCCAGGCAGCAAGGCATGTTCTACTGTTCTGAAGGATTCAAGATTTGACAGGGTTATCTTAGCTTCAGACTGTCTTTATTTGGCTAACAAGCTGAACTCTTCCTTGCTGGACAGAACGTCTGCTGGATACATGATGCCGGCGTTGTGTGGGTTGACGAGGCCCTGGAACCGTTCCGTCCTCTCGTTTGTACTGAACAAGTTTTTTTTTAAGATGGATAAACAAGTCTGGCAAAACGGTGACTCTTCTTTAGGAAAATATAATTCTACTGAGTTGAGTTAATTCAGTCAAGTTTTTTTTTTTTTTGGTTAAAAAAGACTGCCTGGTTTGTTGTGGGGCAGGACTCCTAGATTGCTGGCCAGGTAGCGTTGTTTCGCTGGAGAGAGGATTTTTGGCTCTAGGGCTCCATGGAGCCTGAATTTTTTTTTTTTAAAGTCGAATTTTAAAGAGTAAAAGAAATCTGAAAATAAATGCACAGGTACTTAGAGATGTATACTACATGTGTGTAAAATTGCATTATAAAATACGTTTTGATGTGAGCTGTGCAAAAAACCAAATCATTTATTTTTATAGTGAAAATAAATGATTTTGTTATTTTGTGTAGCTTGCATAAAAATGTGTTTCACAATATAACTTTACACACAAGTAGTATACATTCATAGGTATGTGCGTATTTCTTCAGATTTTTTTGAAACCAAAGTCAGTTTTTTCGAATTAAAAAAAAGGGCTCTATGGAGCTTGGGAGCCAAACACAATTTCTGGTCCCTAATGAAGACCTCTTCGGAGACCTATTAATCGGCCCCTGTAGCACCAAAACGAGAACTAGCCCTCAAGCGCGCACTTGTTGTGGTTCGGCCAAGCTATGGGACCTTCCCTGGCTCGCTCGGTTAACCAATTGACAGTTGACTTTTTTAAAAGAGCATAAATTTGACAGAAAAAATAACTTTAAAAATAGTTCACAGGTTTTTTAAAAACATTGCGAAATTGAAAAAACTTCATAAATTTGAAAAGAATCACAAAAAATGAAAAACATTATGAATTTGGAAAAAAAATAATTTAGAAAAGTTCATGCAAAAAATCACAAGTTAAAAAAATTATGGGTTTGAAAACAATCTACAAAAAAACGATGAAACATAAAACCCAGATACCCGGCCCCGAAAACTGCTGATGGGAGAGATGAGTTTTTGGACCGGCCCAGTTGCCCTAGTGAATAAGCACCAAACGGGAACAAGCTCCTCTTTAACGCTTTAATGTGCGCTAAGGACGTTGCCGGATGAGCACAGCCACTAACGTTTGCTTGGCTCCGGCTCGCTCTACGCCCGCTAGTTTCGTATTTTGACTTTAGCTTGTATTGTGCCACAGTTGGTCTACTGTTTTTGAAAGGAACCGACCGATTGTTCAAATTAAAGAATCTTCATGATTTTATTAGAGTTTACAAATTTATTTTTTGGAAATTTTAAAATTATTTGTGCATTTTAAAGATGTTCGTGAAATTTAAAAAATGCCCACAGATTTGGCAAAAGTGTTTATGGATTTTTATAAAGTTCATGAATTTTTAAAACGATCAAGAATTCAAAAAAGATCCTGAATATGAAAAATTGATCATGAATTCAAAAAAATAAAGGGAATTGAAAAAATCCAATAGAAAAACCGGCCAAAGAAACAAAAGTAAAAGAGAGAGAAAACTAGGGGAACATTCTAGAAGGTTCCTAGAGCGCCGGCTACCAGTAAAACACCATTTGGCACTATAAGCACCAAATAGGATTTGCCGTCCCGAGGCACCCTCTTCGACGCTTAACGTGCCAGTTGTTGAACCGCCTAGCCTACTAACGCCCGCGTCGTTCATGCTCGCTCTGCGCCCGCTCATTTTTTTCTCGTATTCTCAAAAAATAAATGGTACTTCGTTGCTTGTATTCTGTTACAGTTGGTCTCATTTTCTTCGAAAATCAACACCCAATTTATAAACTAAAAATGTTCAGAAATTGAATAGAAGTTGCAAATTCGAAAATAGTTCCATAAATTTTAAAATCATTCGTGAATTTTTAAAAATTTTAGTGAAATATAAAAATGTTTGCAGATTTTGTGGTTGAAATTGAAACAAGTGTTTACAGATTTTAGAAAAGTTTGCGGATATGAAAATGGTTTGTGGACTTAAGAATTGTTTATGAATTTGAAAAACATTTAAAGAAATAATGAGAAAAAAATCAAGATTTTACATATAAAAGAGAAACAAAACTTAAAAGAAAAACTGGCCAGAGAAACAAAACTAAAAATACAGGGAAACATGCCATTTACCGGTAAAGCATTATTTGGCGCATAAGCTCCAAATATAATTCGCGATCCCGAGACGTCCTTTTCGGCATGATCAGTAACGCTCGCTCGCGCCCATTACTTTGATTTTTTTGTTTGTATTCTACTACATCAAGTTTGTTGTTGTTAGAAAAATATCAGTATTTTAAATTAAAGATGTCCTCCTTTTTTAAGTGTGTAAATTCAATTTTCAGGAATTTGAAAAAACGATCGTGAATTTGAAAATTGTTCGTGAATTTTAAAAAATGTTCATGAAGGAGAGAAATGTTAGCTGATTTGGAAAGAAGCGATCATGGATTCTAAAAGAAGTTTGTGGATTTGAAAGAAGTTTGTGGATTCCAAAATGTGGTTTGGAAAATTTTCACAGATTTAAAAATGATTCATAAGTTTAAGTTTACTTAATTTGAAAATTTGTGAATATAAATAAAGTTCACATATTATGAAAAAAAGGAAGGAAAATGCACTATTTGGAATTATACTAGAAGGTCAGGAAAACTACCCAGGAAAACCTAGGAATATACTAGAAGGCCAAAACCGACAATCTCAGGTCAGCGGCTCATTTGCTCGGCGCTTAACGCACCAGTTTGTCGAACCAACGGCCAGGTTGTCTCCTACATGGGCCTGGCCCGTTAAATCTCTCTTGACTCTCGCTTGCTCTCTTGCTTTGTATTTGTTTCGCTCGTATTTTTCTACAACTTGTCTGTTGTTCATTGGAGAAAAGCTCGCTTTTAAAAAATTAAATGTGCACAAATTATAAAAACCGCAAATTCAAAAATGTTGGTGAATTATATAAAAAAAAGAGAAATACATATTATACCCCTCAACTCTAGCCCTAGTCTAATATACACCCCCACACACACAACTCTCAAAACCGGCCAGATTTCAACCCTCCCCACCCCGTTGACCGGTTTTGACCTGTTGACTGGGTGAATAGTAACTAAACAAAAAAATTCAACAAGTGAACAGTAAGTTCAGAAAAAAAGTTGGAAATAAAATTCAACAAACAATTTTGATTTTTTTACCGGGTGAATAGTAAATTCAAAAAAATTACTATTTTTTTCAAAAATATCCGAATTCTTTTTGCATGGGCGATTTTTTAGTGCGTGATGTCCGCGTGCCAATTTTCAGCTTGTTTGGACATTTGAGTGACATCTCAACAAAAAAAATCGGCCCGAACAATACACGAACAGTTACACAGACGTCACATTTGTCTTTTTTGCTGAGAGCTACTTAGATGTTTGAACAAGCTAAAAATTGGAACAAACATCACACACTCAAACATCGTCCATGCAAAAATAATTCAGAAATTTTATTTTGTTTTATTTTTTCGATTACTGTTCATTTGAACAAAAATTAAAAAATTAAAATTATTTTTTGAATTTTTATTTTTATTTTAAACATTTTTTGAAATTTATTGTTCACCCAATGAATAAACTATTTTTTATTTTATTTTTATTTCTTTTGAATTACTGTTAACCCATCAACAGGTCAAAACCGGTCAACGGGAGGAGAGGATTGAATTCCGCCTGGTTTTGAGAGTTGGGGGTGTAAACTAGACGGTATTGAAGTTTGGGAGGTGGGTGGTCTATTAGACTAGGGCTAGAGTTGAGGAGTGTAATATGCACTTCTCTGTATAAAAATGTCCGTGAATTCGAAAACAGTTGCAAATTTTTAAAAAGGTTTTTAATTAGAAAATGTTCACATGTTTTTTAAAAGTGGTCATGGATTTTTAAAAACGTTCACAGTTTTGAAAAATGTGACCACACATTTTTTTAAAGGTTTACATATTTGAAAAAAGTGCATGGATTTGAAAAATGTTCACGGATTGAAAAAAGAAATGGAAAATAAAAAACAAAATGGAAATTGAAAAATAAAAAGAAAACTAAACCAAATAGGAAACTGGCCAAGGAAACAGAAAATAAAAACATAGAGAAAAACGGCTAAAAAATAGGAGAACCTTCTAGAAGGTTTCCAAAACTGAAAAACAGTCGGCAGTATTAGTCTCACGTGAGCTCCAGCTACTGGTAAAGCACTAGTTGACAATATTAAGGCATATACAATTGTTTTATCTTAGCAATGTCATGTTGCGGTGGAGGAAAAAGAAAGACTTTGCCTTCTTTTAATTAAGAGATGATCTCTTAACGAAAGATCTCTCACCGTATTTTTAAAAATATCTAGTCAATAGAGATAAAATGAAGAGACAGCCCATCGTACATCGTTTTGTTTTTGCTATTTCCAGATCATGTGGCAGGATTAAGATAAGACTATCGTACATATTCTTAGGATTTGCCGCCCCTAATCGATGTGCGAATCATACCAAGCCTTTTCTTTTTTTGAGCTGGAATCATACTAAGCCGAGGCACTCATAAAGCTAGGAAAGCAATGGGTTCCAATATGCAACGGAAACATCTGAGCGATGGACCAGATTCATTAAACTTTAAAGCTGGTTAGTACGATGCTGTAAGAGACCTCTGATTTCTTAAGTAAGACATCAAGCGCTATCATTTGTCACTTATTAGGCGACATTGTTTTTCAGTTTAATCAAAATAATTTGTATTTTCTTACTAATTAAATAGTTTTATTTTATGTAATTGTGAAACTCTAGAAGTTGTATGCATTTTTATGGTATGAAAATTTGAAACCACAAAACTATGACTATTCATACACGAATTCTACTATGATAAACTACATAATACGTTGTGGTGTTGCTCACCTCTATACATTTGTGTACCACTTGCACCCTGGCCGGTTCACAACCTTTATGAAATATAGCCCTGTAGATAAATCATATTAGATGAACCAAAACACTAAATTTGGGTACCGTCTGATAAACTTTTATATCCATCATGTAAAACGAATCAAAGACGACTCCTTTTGAACATAGTAACAAATTCAAATTAGTATTTTATCCTATAAAAGACGATTCCTTTTAACAAGTATGCTAATAAAACCTTTACTTTTGGGAGGTGAGAAGTGTATATGACGTTCTCATTTTTAATATTTTTTTTATTTCATTATTCTCAGCATATCTAGTGCCAACTAATTTAGTCGTACAACTTGTGCTTTTGTGGCCTTAATACAAATGTTAAAAAATATATTTTTTTTAGCAAATGGGGAGGAGGTTGAGCTCACCTGCCCGTACACTTCTCTCTAGTATATGTCCTGGCTCACCAGCTCTATAGAAAATCTACATGCAAGTACATCAATAAGTCAAACGGACTGCTAAAACATCAAACTCTAAGTTCAACTAAGCAATTTGAGGGAGTGATTTTTCCCATAAAATTTTGGTAGTGTCATCGTTTTAATACACTTGAATTGGTGGAATGGCTGATAAAACAAAGAAATTGACAAGTAAGCAGATTTGTGAAAATATATAAATATTTATTGTACTAAAGGAATCATGCTGGTTAGAAAATAGGAATCAAGGGAAAACCAGTACGCCTTCACAAGTTGCTAATAACGCACAGCATGTCCTCAGAAGGTTACAAAAATCATGAAAAAAGAAATCAAGATTCAGTTTGAACCAAGCTTCCAATTTTTAGTAATTGGATTTAACACTTCCGCACTAATATGCGGGTGTTTCATGGTGTTAGGAAGTGTATTGAGGACAGGGTTTGTCTAATCACTTTTTCGGCGGCCATTGTGTGTTTCTGTAGCTTGTTAGTCGAAATAGTACGAAGAGGGTTCTCAGAAGCAAACACCCATATATGCATATGGAAATCATATACTCCCTCTGTTCCTAAATATAAATCTTTATAGAGATTTCTCTATAGACTACATACAGAGCAACATGAGTGAATCTACACTTAAAATGCATCTATATACATCCGTATGTGGTCCATAGTGAAATCTCTATAAAGATTTATATTTAAAAACAGGGGGAGTAGCATTTAAGAAAAAATAGTCAACCTAGCTCACCCGTCCCTGGACTACTAGTCTGCACGGTATACTCCTTCCTCGCTCACCATTCTTGGAGAATATACAATACCTGCAAAATCATGTTAAATTAGTGAACAAAATATCTGATCTTAATAGAAAGAACCAATGAGCAATAATTTCAAGAGGCTAGTTTTCATGCTTGTTGTTTATGTTATTTCTCAATGCATTTTAATGTGCGAACTCACAATAGAAACAATAGTACAAGCTTCTCTAAGATACAAATATGACTTCTTCTATCAGCAATAAAACGTGTTGCATATTAATGACATTGATCCTAACAGTTAAGAAGAAAATCCATCATGGACTTGAGTCATTCAATTAGTGTATATATTGCTCATAATCATATAGTTGCACCAACATTTCAGGCACTATACTAGGCCACTTTTCGGAACTTCGCCAAAAGAAGAGAAAGATCGAGAGAGTGAAAAAAAAACAATTTTGCTTTGAGGCCGCAGTTAGCGGAAATAAGATGGCACACTAAAGTAGAGGATCCCTACTTGATTTCTTAGAATTTGTCATAACAATATTCATATAGAACATATGAGTTCACATTTTCTTCACCGAGCTGTTCTATTTATCATGTGGACATTTCATTCCTAGACCAGCTCCTCTCATATGCAGCAGCTGGTTCATATCGATACAACAGGATAAAAACAACAAAAAGAATCCGCAAAAAAAAAACAACAAAAAGAACGACAAGCAGAATCATACACATGCAGAAATTCAACCTGCTATTTTTTGTTGTTGTGGACTTCATATTACCGGTTTCAGTAAGTAGAATCACTTACAGCATGCCCATCACAAAGAAAAAGCAAAAAAAGAAAAAGAAAAATGATGTTGGTGGAAGATAGTTCATTTTGAAAATTCATATTTTGCACTTAATGTGATGATTTCAGCATGATGTGAGAGATTCATGCATGCATGTGCTCCCTGTGTTGGGGTAGGAATCTCGTTGAAACCACCACATGGAGAGCAATAGTGCATATGTGTCGATTAATTTATTTTGATAATAGTGCCCAAAATATTATATGTGATGGCAATGGCCAATGGGTAGTTTAAAAGATGCTCTTCCACGCAAGAGCACGTACAAAATGGTGACCTAATTCAACTATTTGTATAGGGACTTAAGTAAACTCTTATTGGAGGCGATGTAACAGATTTGGACTCAAGAAGATTTTGTTCAGTAGATTCTTCCAAAAGTACAATGTAACTTAACACTTGAGAAAAGTACAATATAGAGGCGATTCAACAGCATGCGGTTCTAAGGGCATCATCCCCTGCCCAAGTCCATTTATCGCTCACGAATTCCCATCCTGTAGTTTGGATGAATCAAGGGGATCTCTGAAACCTTTGTTGATAATCAAGCACGAGTGGCAATGTTGTTACTCCAGTTTAATTGCGGTAACTAAGTTCTTCTGTGCCCTTCTAGTGCTCAAGAGAAAAATATGGGAGAAGGGGGAGGGGGTAATGGATAGTCAAGTTAGTGCAAGTGTACAGGTGGCAATGTCGTTACTCGGGTCTAATTGCGGTGTCTTTGTTGAAGTCTTGGAAGAATTTCATTTACAAAAAAATATTACCATGGAGTGTATGAAAGAGATTTCATCATAATTCTTGGTTTTAGGAGTTGCTCTGTAGTTTCTTGGATCTTTGATCCAAAGCATTGTGCGTGTAATGATTGTTGTGTTTTGAGTAAAGTTATTTGTTCTTTTGCCAAAAGTGAGCAAGACAAGATTGAAAGCCAGGGGAGCAAACATGACTGAATAAGGCATCAAAGATAATCACATCACATAGCAATAGCATAGTGGGCTAGATAATGGAGTATTATTACATCTCTTGTTCTTTTGACAAGAATGGGCAAACATCATGGATGGATTCAGCGGGTATATGGCATAAAAGGGCATATTACATTGCAGGTCACCAGCATGGGCGAACCAAGCAGCAGGCAAGAAGTGCGACAGCCTAGGGCCCATCTCAAATAAGCTTTGACGACTGTCTCTTCGTCCACATGAGACGAAGGTGATGAGTGGTCACTACCACAAGAAACAAAGTGATCCCCTTCGCCACCACCTGCATACAGTTGGCAAACCTCTAGGAAGAGTTTGATGCCATGCTTAACATGCTCTGAATAGTAACATGAGAAGAGAAGTCCTTCACCTTTTGCCATGGCATAGGGCCGGCTCTTGTGCATGCAGAAGCATATGTATCACCACGACAAGGCTGAATACATTTTGCCATGACATAGGGCCAGCTCCTCCATGAGAAGCATATGTATCACCACTGGACCTTGACAAGGCTGAATACCTTTTGCCATGACATAGGGCCAGCTCCTGCATGAGAAGCATATGTACCATGAACTCTGAGAAATCTTTGATATTCAAACCTAATAATATTAAGGGTACACTTAAGAGTTTTCCTGGAGTGGGGGGGCGGGGGGGGGGGGGCAACGGCCCCCATGAAGCTCCGCCACTGTATGTCTGCACCTTGCTGGTAGTGCAAATGATGATAAACTTCAACCCATCAGCACTTGCCGAACCCACAGCTCTGGGCCATGGCGATAAGTGTGGCGGCACAGGGCCCACCTATGATCTGTGTACATACAGTAGTGCGTATAGCTATATCTTCTCAGTTCAAAGGTTGAATTTTACAGTGAAAGCTTGAATTTTGGCAGTCAAAATATGCCCCTTTGCCCCCCATGAATCTCCGCCACTGTATGTCTGCACCTTGCAGGTAATGCAAATGATGATAAACTTCAACCCATCAGCACTTGGCGAACCCACAGCTCTGGGCCATGGCGATACACACGGCCCACCCAAAATAGGAGCCTATGAGCTGTGTACATACAGTAGTGCGTATAGATATATCTTCTCAGTTCCAAGGTTGAATTTTACGGTGAAAGCTTGAATTTTGGCAGTCAAAATATGCCCCTTTGGCCCCCATGAATCTCCGCCACTGTATGTCTGCACCTTGCAGGCAGTGCAAATGATGATAAACTTCAACCCATCAGCACTTGGCGAACCCACAGCTCTGGGCCATGGCGATACACACGGCCCACCCAAAATAGGAGCCTATGAGCTGTGTATATACAGTAGTGCGTATAGATATATCTTCTCAGTTCCAAGGTTGAATTTTACGGTGAAAGCTTGAATTTTGGCAGTCAAAATATGCCTCATACATTATTGGGATGGAGGGCTTCAACTAATATAAGATGTTTTAGATCACTAAAGTAGTGACCTAAAAAGTCTTATATTCACAAGGGAGTATCGATCCGATGAAAAATGATTATCTGATAAATAGTTTTACTTTGGAAGGTGGGTATCCTCCCTGGCCGTAAGGTAGCTCCGAAAGTAATTTTCAAAGAACTACATGTTCCCTTTGCAAACTTATAAAGGACTTGTATGCAATTTAGTATGGTAAACTTTCTGGGGTAGCAGGGAGAGAAATGGAGCTTGAGGTCCAATGTTTGCACCTTGGAGTAAATTACCCACACCTTGCAAGTGGTTGCAGTGATGAGTGAAGATAGGTTCTCCCCACCAGCAGGGGTGGGCCCAGTATTAGTGGAAGAGCCATGATAAATATTTGATGGGGTTGGGGTGGAGGTGAGGGACATGCAATCAAAAAACACTGAAGTAGATTAAGAGCCATTTTACTCTTGGAGGCCAGTCGTAGAGACAGCTGCCACTACACCACCTTTAGAAATTTGGGTGGAGAAAAACATCTTCCGTTCACGATCGCCAGCGTACACGCAATGATTGCGAGCGGCAAAGCGTGGTGGAAGCGTCTCTCGCCACGCCGCCGGCACGAGATCACGGACATCGTCCACGACTGGCAGGCCTGGCGCGTGGAACGCAGGCGCAGTACAACGTGGACATGGCGGAGGACGAGCGGTCGGAGCAGGCAGCGCCGCCGCTCTCCGCGTTTTGGATGCTACAGGAGTAACGGTACAATCTACAGCTCCTCGAGCAGCACCTGCTCGTGGAGAGCCCGATCTTTGACAAGCAGGCGAGCATGTAGGCCGTCGCCACTATGGCTGGGGACGATCCGGGCTTCGTCGAAGAGCAGCGGGCGCTCTATGAGTCCGTGCATAGCGCCCACACCATCTGGCGCGAGCATCGGCCTCGTCGGTTCCCTCCTCCGGAGCAAAAATCAACAACCCACGGGAGACCATGCTCCGCACCCCGACGAACAAGGAAGGGCCCCACCAACTAGCGCTCACACCACCACCGCCGGATCCATGCACGGCTCCACCTACGAGCGTGCTGCCAATTCCGCAAGCATTCACCGGCAACCTACAGTTCGCCCGACTTACCAATGACGGCCCACCCCTCCTATCCAGGCCAGAGCAACCGCCTATAACACCGGAGTGCGTCCCACCTGCTTCAGCCACGAGATGATTCCTTCACTAAGCCGTCGAAGCACAATTTTCTCCACTTCGATGGCGAGTGCCCGCCCGTCTGGCTCGGCCGTTGCTTGGCGTACTTGTGAGCTCTACTGCGTGCTGCCGCCAAACTGGGTGGCTACCGGGGCGCTCTATGTGGAGGGCCACGCCGCCCCTAGCTACGGGCATTTCGCCAACAACATCTAGTGCTGGATTAGGAGATGTTCGGGCATGCGCTAGAGGAATTCGGACCTGAGGAATTCGAATCCATGATGCACAACCTCCTGCAGCTCCGACAGATAGGCAGTGTGGTTGAGGACAGACAACAATTCAAGGTTTACATGTACAATTTGTTGGCTTTGGATGCCACCCTCAATCCCAGATTCTTTGTCACTCAATTCCAGTTGGGCCTCAAGGACGAAATGCGCGCGGCCATGCATATTCAGGCACCAACAAGCATCACTCATGCAACAGTTTTTGCATGCATTCAAGAAGAGGAGCTTGAACACCAGCATCCCCGTCTACGACTAGCGCCTGCAGGACGGCCACACCCACTGCCATATACATCACCAACACCAGGTCGGCCTCCTACAACAACACCGGCACCTACCGGCCGTATCCACGCCGCGCGCCATCGCCGTGCCCAAATCAGCACCAGATGACATCTTTGTTTTTAGTCAATCCCTACAGGATCATCTGGAACACCTGCGCACCGTCTTCGCAATTCTGCGCCAACATCAACTATATGCCAAGGAGTTGAAGGGTTCCTTCGCCCAGCCTCGCAACGAATACCTGGGACACATGATCTCCAAGCAGGGCATGGCAATATACACGAGAAAAACAAGTGCAATGCGAGCGTGGCCTACCCCAACAAATGCCACACAATTGCGCGGATTCCTCGGGCTCACGGGGTACTATCGAAAATTCATCCCCTGCTACGGAATCATTGCCAAGCTACTTACATAGCTCCTCAGCAAGAAAGGATTTGCTTGGACCGAACAAGCTCAAGCTGCATTCGAGCTGCTCAAGGATGCCATGGTGAACACGCCGGTACTCGCCCTCCCGGGTTTCTGGCGTCCCTTCTCCATCGAAGGGGATGCTTGCGACACCAGTGTGGGGGCAGTACTGGTGCGGGACGGCCACCTAATTGCTTATCTCAGCAAGGCACTGGGAGTGTGAAATCAGCGCCTCTCCATCTACGAGAAGGAATTCCTCACGGTGATCATGACAATCAACAAATGGTGCACCTACTTCCGCGAGCTCCATTCGTCATTGTCATGGACCACAAGAGCTTGTGCAGTCTGGGCGAGCAGCAGCTTGACACGAAGCTGCAGCGCAAGGCGATGTCCAAGCTCGTAGGGCTCCAACTTTCCTTCAAGTACCTCCAATTTTCCTTCAAGTACCTGCGCGGCGTCGACAATGGCGCGGCGAACACGCTCCCGGGTGTTGGACACCTCCTCTCTCGATGCCTTGTCGATCTGTCAACCCCAATGGCTTTAGGAGGTCGCCAACTCGTACGAGACTGACACCAATGCGCAAGACCCGCTGCAACGCCTGGCCATCTACAGCACCGACGAGCACGGATAGGAGGTATGCCAGGGCGTCATCCGCTTCCATGACAAGCTATGGATTGGCGACAACACGGCCCTCCAAACCAAGCCGGTCAACACCATCCACGCAAGCATGGATAGGAGGTATGCCAGGGCGTCATCCGCTTCCATGACAAGCTATGGATTGGCGACAACACGACCCTCCAAACCAAGCCGGTCAACACCATCCACGCAAGCGCTGTTGGTGGCCACTCTGGCGTGACGGCGACATACCAGTGCGTGAAGAACACACTTCTCCTGGCATGGCCTCAAGCAGGTCGTGGAGGATTTCTTTCCCAGTGCACAGTGTGCAAGCACGCCAAGCACAAACACATCAAGACGCACGGGCTGCTCCAACCCCTTCCCGTGCCCACTGAGCCATGGCATGACCTCACGATGGACTTCATTGGGGGACTGCAGGCGTTTGAGGGCTACGAGGTTATCATGGTCGTCGTGGACCGGTTCACCAAATACGCACACTTTGTGCCTCTGCGTCACCCCTTCACGGCTGCCACAGTCGCAACACCTTTTTGGACAAAATTATCAAGCTGCACGGTGTTCCACACTCCAACGTCCCTGATCGCGACCGGATCTACACCAGCAACATATGGTGCGCCTCCTTGACACCGCCGGCACCAAGGTCAACTATTCAACGGTGTATCACCCGTAGACGGATGGCCAAAGCGAGCGCATGAACCAGTGTCTCAAGATGTACTTGTGTTGTGCCATCCACGACACACCCAAGCAATGGCCCGAGTGCTGCCGACAACGAAGTTTTGGTACAATACAACTTACCATTCTTCGCTGAACATTTCTCCCTTCGAAGCGATGTACGGCAAGGAGCCCAATTCTGGTGGTCTGCCAACACTCGCCACCAACTTGCCGGAGGAAGCGGGCGAGGATCTGGATTGGGCGACACACTAACAGGCTCGCGCTCAGAACAGGTGCAAGCACAAAGCACACAAGAACACGACAAAGTGATCATTCGTGGAAGGGGAACAAGTACTGCTCAAGCTGCAACCTTACGTTCAGTCAACGGTGGCCAACCGCCCTTGTCCCAAGCTCGCCTACAAATTCATCGGCGCCTACACCATTCTGCAACGCATCGGTGCCATGGCGTACAAGCTCCAGCTGCCAGACGACAGTCCCATCCACCCTGTCTTTCATGTTTCCCAGCTGAAGCCCTTCAGGCCGGATTACTCACCAGTCTTCTCCGAGCTACCATGCGCCCCGGACCTCACCGCTGCTCCACACAACCCATCGCCATCCTGGATCGTCAGTTGGTCAAGAAAGGGAGCAGCTCCACTGTGCAGGTGCGCGTGCAATGGTCATCACTATCTCCAGAGTCTGCAACTTGGGAGGAATACAACGTGCTGCGGCCCCGCTACCCAACGGCACCTTCCTGGGAAGACGAGGCTCTCGCTCAAGGAGGGGCAAATGTCACACCTGGTACCAATGTATCGGTGGACAAGTAGGAGGAGAGGAGAGTATGAGTAGGCTGTATTGATGTGGGCTTGAGCCCGTGGACAGTTTGGGCCGCGTGTGTGTGTGCGTGGACACCGAATCAGGCATGAAATGAGATAAGTCTGGAATCCTCTCATCCCCTTTCGTCTACGTCACCTACTCTGCTCCTCTCCTCACATCCAATTCCCCTTCCGTGCGATCGATCCCCTCTAGGGTTCATCGGTCCTCACACAGTTCTACACAGATAGTCACTCTCTAGTCTGTTCTACAATTACAACAAAAACAAGGAGAACTAAAATAACTAAATAAGCATCAATTGTTGAGATCAGGATACTACTTATCACTAGATGTAATAAGGAACTAAACAAAGTAAGGCTATTGCTCATTAAATGGGGAATTTGGGGGAAGATATTAGTTTACCTGCGTGTTGTGTGTGATGTGGCTGGCCTCAATAAAATTCTGTCCGGCAACCCGGCAGGCAGGGTGGTCAGCGAAGGAGTGCTGGAGCCTTGGGGAGAGGAGACGCAGGATAGTCGGCCGGCAACACTGGCACGCCTGCACGCACGCCTGCCACTGCAAGCGATCGTCGCCGAGCAGGGCAGGACCGCCAGGGGGTGGCCCCTGGCTGCGCGATGCAAGAACCGTGAGGGCGAGATGACAACTTACGCCGGCGCCAGATCCCTGCGGGCAGGTCGCTACAGTGGCCGGTGGTGCTCCCCCTCCCTGTCCCAGGTCAGCGGCGCGGCTATGTTCTAGTCGAGATGGGGAGAGGCGATCGGGTGCGGGGAGAATCCTAGCGGGGCTGTCGGGGCCAGGAAGGGCGAGGGGAAAGAGATCGAACCCTGGAAACCCTTCACGCCGGTTCACACCCTTCTCTATAAACCCGGGCATGGGCAGCCCGGCCCGACGACCCGGCCCGGCCCGGGCCGGGCTCGGGCTTTGTTTTGCAGCTTGAAAGATAGTTCGGGACAGGCTCGGGCTTCAATTTTTTCGTATTTTGGGCCGGGCTTTCGGGCTTCGGGTCGGGCTTGCACGTGCGCGTACTAAAAAACAGCATTCGGGCCGGGCTTTCGGGCTTCGGGCTTGATTTCAGGTCGGGCTCGGGCTTGAAAATATGGAGTATTTCGGGCTTCGGGCCGGGTTCGGGCTTGAGAAATGAAGGTCGGGCTTTTATAAGCCGGCCCAAAACCCGGCCCGGCCCGATGTTTGCCCAGGTTTACTTCTCTAGCACAAAAATAACCATCACTTTACGGTTTCACTAGAAAAAAAATCCCTACCAGACTCCTTATTCACCCTGAAATCGTAAAAAACTAGCTAATACCCCGCGCGTTGCTGCGGAAATTTATAGTATTAATTTTTTCAAGAATAAAATTAAAGAATAATAGATCTCTACATTCTCGTCACATATGAACCGTAGCTGTGGTGGAGCCAACATCCAAACAATGTGTACATAAAGTCTCTAAGATTTACTTTCTCTGTTCCAAAATAAGTGCCGTGGTTTTAGTTTAAAATGGAGGGAGTGTAATTTTACTCATGTTTATATATGTGGATCATACATATAGGTACTTGAATTTTTACAAAATAACGAATACATTGTAGTGTCGTGTGGCCTTCTCGACATGGTTAATAATTTTTTGCTTAAACATGAATAATAAATTGATAATAAAGAATCAAATCTAAACTATCCAAAAGACATGTTTTTATTCATGCAGATTCATGTATTTGGATCATCTTGAATTGAGAGTACTCTTCTTGACTACAATCGAAGTTGATCAACCTAGTGATCACTAATTAATGATTGAAGCAACCTCGCACCTAATTCTAGAAGAAGGCGGAGTAGTTCATGAGATTCTTTCATGTGTTGTTAACACTGTCCTGCATGCTCAGCCTAGTGAGAAATGAAACATGTGGCATGGGTGATATACATGAGTCCCTAACTTTGGTGGTTCCTCCTTCTCGTGGCTCATTTTAAAGAGATGAATGAACCTGAAGCTGAAACTATAAATTTGTAGATCAGTTTCTGCAGAGGATTCAATGGTGGTGGGGAGCTGTTTGGATCAAGAGGTGGGAGGAGACAATGGGAAAAGATCGTAACTTGTTAATAACTGTTGTTGTTAGCATTGATGTTTATTAAAAGACATAATGAAAATCTAAGTGGGGAGATGAGGAACGGGTGTAGGGCGTACCAAGAAGCACCGAGACACGAAGCTCTGCGGTAGGATCCCTTTGGCTCAATCGGTCGATGGGTTACGGCTGGAATCGAAGGCACGATAGTGCCGACTTCGATCGGTTCAGACGCTTAATTTGACCTTTTAATCCTTGATGACATAAGAAGGAAATATGAAGGAAAAACAAATCCTGAAGAACGGAGTACAGAACCTGTCGTCGTACTCTCGGAAGTTTGTCGCTCTTGCCGCAAACCAAAATCAGGAGCAGGACTTCCTACTCACACGAAGGAGCTCATCTTTCGAAGAGAATTGCTACCATTGCGGCAAGTGTGGGGTCTCAGCATCCCTAGATACACCACATTCGCCTGTTCGACCAAACAAAAAATGAATCACAGTAATCACGGAATCAATGAACGAACCAACCAACTGTGCTTGGTGAGTGGACTCTCTGTGGCAGCAAAGAACAATGACGTACCAGCCACTTGTGGCCCCTGGATGTCGTCGCTATAGAGGTTGAGGTACTTGACGGCGAGATGTTGTGGGGCAAGGGCGGGTCGGAGGCCGCCATCATAGATGAAGCCCGATGAAGCGGGGCGGCCGAACTCATCAAGGAAATCGGGCGTGAATTTGTGACTGACTGAGCTCGTCGTGGTTAGGCGTCGCGGGCTCGTCGTGGCCGGAGTCTGCGACAGTCTTCCAAGGACAGTGGCTGCAGGTTCCTCACCGCGTGCCTCGCGCCGTCCCAGCCTCAGCCACATCTTATGCTCTATCTCCTCATGGCCGTCGATGGGAAGCACGCGAGGTGGCCCCTCTAGGTTGTCTCTGTCAAGCAGAGGTCCTGCCCGGCGTCGCATCCACTCCATAGCAGAGGATTCGGTCAATGACCGAGAGCTGGATCCACCACCGCATCCAGTCCATGAGGCGGCTCCTACAATGGCACCACGAAATATGATCGGCAACTAAGGAGGACCATGTGACCATGGACGCAGAACCACATCTGGACGCCCCGATTCAATCGTACACTAATCATGCACGCAAATGTGTGCGATCAAGATCGAGACTCACGGAAGATATCACAACACAACTCTACAAATAAAATAAGTCATACAAGCATCATAATACAAGCCGGGGGCCTCGAGGGCTCGAATACAAGTGCTCGATCATAGACGAGTCAGCGGAAACAACAATATCTGAGTACAGACATAAGTTAAACAAGTTGCCTTAAGAAGGCTAGCACAAACTGGGATACAGATCGAAAGGGGAGCAGGCCTCCTGCCTCGATCCTCCTAGGTTACTCCCGGTCGCCGCCGGCCGGGCTGCGTAGTAGTAGGCACCTCCAGTAGTAGTCGCCATAGGCGGTGGCGTCTCGCTCTGGGCTCCATCGTCAGTTGCAGCAATTGAGTAGAGATAGGGGAAAAGGGGAACAAGGCAACCGTGAGTACTCATCCAAAGTACTGCAAGCAAGGAGCTACACTACATATGCATGGATATATGTGTAAAGGGCCATATCGGTGGACTGAATCTGCAGAATGCCGAATAAGAGGGGATAGCTAGTCTTAACGAAGATTACGCTCGGACACGGTCTTGCAATGCATGTAAGAGGACAACGGAAGTCCTCCAAGTAACATCATATAGCAATAATCCTATCCGCAATCCCCGCTCATAACCCCGAGCGAGAGCGACCACCGGTTGTATCGGCACTTGGAAGGGTGTGTTTTATCAAGTATCCGGTTCTAGTTGTCATAAGCTCAAGGTACAACTCCAAGTCGTCCTGTTACATCAAGATCACGGCTATCCGAATAGATTAACTTCCTGCAGGGTGCACCATCTTACCCAAAGACGCTTGATCCCATTTGGCCGGACACACTTTCCGGGTCATGCCCGCCGCGGAAGATCAACACGTCGCAGCCCCACCTAGGCACAACAGAGAGGCCAACACGCGGTCTAAACCTAAGCGCGCAGGGTGCAGGCCCATCGCCTCGAGCACACACCTGCGTTCGTCTGTGGCCGGAAGCAGACCTAGCCAATGAGCGTTCCAGTCAATCTGGCTAGCCGCTCCGTCGCCGACGTCTGAAGTGCCGGTGATACCACGACGCGGGATACCCATAACTACTCCAGCGTACATGGTTAGTGCGTATAAGCTCGTAGCCAACTCAGATCAAATACCAAGACCTCGTTAAGCGTGTTAAGTATCCGCGAGCGCCCGAGCAGGCCAGGCCCACCTCTCTCCTAGGCGGTCTCAACCTGTCCCCGCCGCTCCGCCATAAAGTAACGATCGGGGCCGTCGGGAACCCAGCCCACCTCTCACGGGATGGAGCCACCCGTCCTTTCAGCCCCATCTCCGAACAGTACCACGAGTAATGTAATAGTGTAAAGTATATAGTATATACCGTGATCACCTCCCGAGTGATCACGGCCCGATAGTATAGCACGCAGACGGACAAGGATGTAGGGCCACAGATGAAAGTACTAGCATCCTATACTAAGCATATAGGATTGCGTAAGGTAACAATGTATAACAAGGACAAAGCTATGCGGCGGTATAGGAGTATCTGAAAGCGATAACATGCTACACTACTCTAATGCAAGCGAGATAGAGAAGAGTAGGCGATATCTGGTGATCAAGGGGGGGGGGCTTGCTGGTTGCTCGGCAAGAGAGAGGGGTCGTCGGTGACGTAGTCGATCACGAGGACATCGACATCGGTCTCGGGGTCTACCGGAGAGAAGAGGGGAAGAAACAGTAAATACATAGCGAGCAAGTGCATAACAGACAACGACGAGCTAGACGTGTTCTAACGTAGCACTAGGCGATACTGGCGAAGGGGGAAACATCCGGGAAAGTTTTCCCAGTTCCGGACGTCTGTCAGACAAATGAACCGGAGAGGAAAGTTTGCAGGTTCGATAGGTTAGGAGTGTGTGGTGGACGAACGGGCTGCGTATCCGGAATCGTCTCGTCGTTCTGAGCAACTTTCATGTAGAAAACATTTTCATCTGAGCTACGGTTTATTTTCTATGATTTTCTAAAGTTTTATTGATATATTAGAATTAAAACTAATTCGAGAATAAAGATTAAATTGCTACGTGCACACAAAGTGTACACAGCAAAGCAGCATAGAGGCTGACAGGTGGGGTCTGTTGACGCCTGCATAGCAATCAGCGAGGCTGTTGACTAGTCAAAGGGACAAGGGACCTGCATGTCATTGACTCTGCTTAACTAATGACTATTAGTGTTAACATAACAGTTTTAATTAGGTTAATTAATTCACTAAATTAGTTAATATTATTTGTTTATTTATTATTATTTTATTTTATTTTCATTTTCGTTTTAAAAGGGCCGCCCCATCGGGTCGTGACCCATCCCAACCGGGCGAGCGAACGGGAAGGGCGCGATTGAGCGCCCGATTAGGCGCAGCTGGGAGGCCGAGGCCACGACGACGGCCGGAGGGGCCGCAATACGGCGAGGTTGGCTGGCGCTGCAGCGGCGCCATGCGAGGCGACTAAGCGGTGGACGGGCCGGCAGCGGGCCGGAGCGGTGGAAGAGCGGGCGAAGCGCCGTCTTGGGCCGCGTGGTGGTCGGGCGGCCGTCGCGGCGAGAGGTGGTGCGGGAGTGGGCGCACCTCGCGGACGTCTTGCCGAGGGCGGCCGACGAACGAACAGTCACGGCGTCGGGCGCATCACGGCGAGGTCTCAACGGGGGTTCCTCACCGCGTTGAAGGGGAGGCCGATCTGGGAACGCGACGGCGGGAGGTGGCGCGTCGGGTCGAGGATGACGCATCCGCGGGGACGACGCGACGGTGACGACGCGGTCAAGGCGGAGAGGCTCCGCGAGGTGGCTCGGCGACGTCGCCGCGATGGTGGGAGCGATGGCGCGAGACGGGTCTCGGGCGTGGTCGGCGAGACCTTGCCGACGAGGTCCGTGGAACGAGGCGGCGACGGTGTCTGTGGCGTCGTCGGAGGACACAGCGACGCCGGAGCACCATGGGTCGAGCCCCGATCTGGATCGATGGGGAGGAAGAGCGGCGATGTGGGCGGGAACGAGGGGAGTCACGGGGTTCACGAGCGAGGAAGAGGGAGGGGTTGGCCGACGGGTCGGCAGCCAGACGCCGGGCGTCATGGTCGCTGCCCGATCCGAGGGGATCGGGAGTGGGGGGGGGGGCGGCGGTGGTGGATCGGGAAGGGCGTGGGGGCGGGGCGAGAGGAGTGAGGGGGTCGGGATTAGGGTTCCCCCTCCTCGTGATAAGGCTGGGTGGGTCGGCCGGTGGGCGGTGGGCGGCTGGTAGGTCCAGGCTGGGCCGGTGGCCCAAAGGGGGGGTGTTCTCTTTTTCGTATTTTGCTTTTCTTAATTATTCTTTTACCGCTTTTACTTTTAGTTTCTCTTTTATTTTAGTTTTAGTAAATTACTAAAGTGGCACCTAAATAGATTTTACAAATTATGCCACTTTGCCACAATAGTTTAATACTTTTAACAAATTAGTTTTGATAATGTTTATTAATTTTAAAGCACTTAAATAATTGTATTTGCTCTGTTTTATTAATTTTAGAGTATTTAAACATTTTATAAAAGTGTGGTTTCACTACCATAATTACCTATGCAATATCTGGCTCCTCCGAACATTTTAGTTTTAATATTTGAAAACTTTTATTGTTTGCTTGATTTTGAATTTGAATTGAACAGGTTTGAACTAGCGAGTTTATCCACGATGAATCGAGGTGACGTGGCATCATTAGCGGGATTACTGTAGCGTAATTACCCGGCGCCACAATTCTCCTCCACTACAAGAAATCTCGTCCCCAGATTTAAGAGGGAGTAAGGGAAAGTTCGTTACGATGTTCTAACGGATCTTCTCGAAGAAGTTAGTTCCTTTCGTCGATGTCTTCAATCCTTTATTCCGATGCATCATGATAAACTTGTCACCATTTCTTCGTGAACTCCATCGTACTTATGAATAGGTAAGGGGTAGCTCTACAATGAAAGGATGTTATAAGGGAAAATCATCTGGGGGTATCCCAAGAATGAACTTATGAGTATCTCTCGAGTTGATCATACGACACACATCGAGAGCAAAGTAAGACAGTGCGATAAGGAGTTTCAAGCGGATAGGCAATCGTTCATTGCCTGAAGCAGGGTGCGAAAGGGTTCAGAGCAACGGAAAAAGTATTGCGTCCGATACTGAATAGATCAACAGCAAGTGGCCCGTGAATTACATACAAAGCCAAGCGTGAGGAATATCTTGACAATGAGGGTGTACAGAGAGTCGGTTTCGATCCCGTGAAACTGTGGGTTATGGGCCCACCATGTGGTTAAAAGTAGAAGGTTGGTGACATCTTGCACGATCATGTAAGCAAGGCATGTCAGAGGAGACTCTGAGGGTCAACAGTAACCAAGGGCGAGGGACGAAGAGAACCATTTTCCTGCTTGTTGAACGAGGCGGACCAATAGGCAAGGTTCTCGTCCACCGGTGGTTACCGGAATGTCATCAACATTAGTAATAGGGTCTTACTTACAGAGTGGTACCACGAAGTGCTTACCTAAGCAGGGGATTATCACTGCTTAGATTATGTATATCCCAAGGAGGGTCAAACAGACCCATGGAAAGGAAAATGTGATCATTAGGTTAAACAGAACAATGGAAAGGAAAAATGTGTTTAAACACATATTTCAGGGGTATATCCTTACCGAGGACAAGCAGAGCAAGATATCCACGATAGGAGGTAATGTAGAAAACCCTTAGGTAAGGGGAGAGAAATTTCATGACATTACCCATACAACGGTATTTGGATAATTGAGCAAGAAACATTTAGCATTGGGCTTCGAATGTTCTTGTTGAAAATCAGAGTACCACCGACATGTTTCGAGATAGCATTGACATGGTCTTCAGGTGAAGATCAGACTTTGGAATCACGAAGGATTCATCAGGAATAACTTGTAGAATAAGTCTTACCATTTCCTCATGGATGAACGGATAACCTTGCTGAAAAGGAAACTATAATGATAGGTCCTCCACCGGGGTGCTAGGCATGACATCATACTACCGGTTCATCAAAGGATCAACATCATAACTCTTAGAAGTTGTCCCAACCATCATATCGACCGAGATTCAGATCCGATTGGTGTCGGGATACCTCGGACTTAGGATACCGAGAAGAAAAGGTGCAACGAAATTGACGAGATGACAATGTAAGATTCTCGATGGAAAGGAAATATGAAGTGATTTCCGTTAACAAGAGTCCATCATTAACCCAAGGAGAGGGCAAGGAGGTGTCTGTGAACTCAACGGTAATTTACCGAGATTCCCAAAAGATGGATTTCCACAATTAAGTGAACAGGAGATAACATTTGTCGATCAAATGATATAAGGAAGTATGCTCGAGGAAAACATACACAAGTAAACATTGGTTGAAAGGTGCGCCTGATGGGTTGGGTTGCACGACCAATGTCGTAATGGTGATTCGAGAAGTATTTCTATGACAAGAATTCTCAAGAGGTGGAACAATCTCGTAACATCCTTGACATAAAGGATGGTAATTACTCCAAGGTAAAGTAGAACGATTGCTTTGGGTAGCAAGGAACTCAAGGTATAATACGAAACACGAACAAGTTTGTGTTGGTGGGAAGGCAATAAGGTGGTCGATGATAATACAATTCATCGAGGGCAAGGATGGTATTCCTCATCATGAATTCAATTGATATCCTGGATGAGCTCAGAATGTTGATGATCACGACAATGATATAGCCAAACAGGCTAGGCACGGCGTGATCGGGTACAAACTCGCATTTATAGAAGCTATCAGAGAGTTGTTGAACCGTAGAGCGGACTCGGTTCAGCTTATCGGGTCTTTGAGTGTTCAACAACTCAGAGCCCGCGAAAAATTGGAATCAGTGGGAAGGTAGCACTTGATGAAGAACTCATAAAAAGTTATGTAGTTCCATGATAATCTCGAGATACCAGAGGGTAATACTCGACACAAGATCAAAGTAAAGGTTGGACTGGTGTATTGATCCATAGAAGACAATTGTTTTAACTTGTCCGAGAAATGAGATCAAAGAAGAACAATCATGGTCGGAACCACGATTGCGAAGGCCAGATCCTAGATATAAGATGAACTTATACCGAAAGAATAATTCATTTAAGAGAAGCTTTAATGATAAGATATACATCGTGTCCATGGGCATGAACACAAGTTCAAGGTCGACTCCCACTTCTCCAATGCAAAACCTTTCATTCACTTCTCACGTTCGAGGAAGTTGCAGGGTTGAGATTATATCTGGTGAAGCACCAGAAGAGTAATATTCGTGAAAACTTTCGGGTTCACACGGTTTAGCGAAGGCATATGTTCAACCCGTAGGGGCTTCTTAGAACATATACCACAAGTTTCAAGAGTAAATAACACAAGCTCGGAGGTAGAGCATGGTTGACAAAGCAGAGGATGCAATTTACCAAAGGCATTATGTATCAGGGGAAGGTCTCACAAAGTTATTGAATATGAAGGATGCTGACGGGTGAAATCCAATAATGGACCTGATGGTCCACAAGGGGTCTGACGTGAGCATCAGTACTTAACTAGAGGAAGAAGAATGCAAGGAGATCAATTTATAGAAACAACTGACTAACTCAATTGTCAAATGCAAAGGAATTATGATTCCCAAATCAAGGGATCAGAAGCAATGCTCTGATTAGGGATGGATAAGTTGAACAGCCTTAGGGTACAATCAACGACAATTGGATTGGTCGAGAACCAATTCCAGCTTAAAAGAATGGCAGCTCAGCCGAAAGGTAATTTATAAGGATCAATGATGATTATGGTATTCGCAAACATATTGAGTCAACAGACCCAAAATGATAATGACAAGGAAGGTCAATATGACTACGAGACTTATGGGATTAAACATAATGCAAGCAAGCAAGGATTTCAAGAGCCAAAGGCTCCAGAGGATTTTCGAAGATCGAATAGTAATTTGAAGAATTTTGCGAAACACATGAACAATCTGGGTTGAGCGGATACTCGACGAAAAGTAGGATTCATTTGAAGGGGTATTCATGTGGCAAAGAACTGCTAGGCAGAGGCACAAAGTATTCTCGGAACAATAGAGAAACTTGGGTATCTTGTAATAACAAGATCAATGGGGATGATCGATGAATGGCAAGTGTAAGTAGTTATCCATACGGATTTATCGGTGGCCAGGAATAGCAAAAGTGATGGGCACAAAGTCTCGAGGATCATCGAGAGTATCTTCGAATCTTCCGATTAGCGCATCATCATCGAAGTGAGGGCTCTCCGGAGAAAGTACTTGCGAGAACCTAAAGTTAGTTTTGTTTTTAGCAAATTCATTTAACCCGAATAGAAGAGAGTTCGAATCCCGAGTAAAGATCGAGGAGTAAAAGATCCTAATACCACCCGATGGCGGCGTGGGCCCGTAAGGCACACAGCTAAGTTAGTAAAAGTTTTTGCAATGTCTAGACTCGACTTGCCAAGGAGTGTGGAAGGGGATTCCTACAGCAATCGGCTCGATATTAAACTTGTGACGCCCCGATTCAATCGTACACTAATCATGCACGCAAATGTATACGATCAAGATCGTGGACTCACGGAAGATATCACAACACAACTCTACAAATAAAATAAGTCATACAAGCATCATAATACAAGCCGGGGCCTCGAGGGCTCGAATACAAGTGCTCGATCATAGACGAGTCAGCGAAGCAACAATATCTGAGTACGCACATAAGTTAAACAAGTTGCCTTAAGAAGGCTAGCACAAACCGGATACAGATCGAAGGGGAGCAGGCCTCCCGCCGGGATCCTCCTAGGTTACTCCCGTCGTCGCCGGCCGGGCTGCACGTAGTAGTAGGCACCTCCGAGTAGTAGTCGCCATAGGCGGTGGCGTCGCCCCGGCTCCATCGTGCGTTGCAGCAATCGAGTAGAGATAGGGGAAAAGGGGAACAAGGCAACCGTGAGTACTCATCCAAAGTACTGCAAGCAAGGAGCTACACTACATATGCATGGATATATGTGTAAAGGGCCATATCGAGGACCGAATGCAGAATGCCGAATAAGAGGGGATAGCTAGTCTTAACGAAGACTACGCTCGACACCGGTCTTGCAATGCATGTAAGAGGACAACGGAAGTCCTCCAAGTAACATCATATAGCAATAATCCTATCCGCAATCCCTCGCTCATAACCCCGAGCGAGAGCGACCACCGGTTGTATCCGCACTTGGAAGGGTGTGTTTTATCAAGTATCCGGTTCTAGTTGTCATAAGCTCAAGGTACAACTCCAAGTCGTCCTGTTATCAAGATCACGGCTATCCGAATAGATTAACTTCCCTGCAGGTGTGCACCATCTTACCCAAAGACGCTTGATCCCATTTGGCCGACACACTTTCCGGGGTCATGCCCGCCGCGGAAGATCAACACGCCGCAGCCCCACCTAGGCACAACAGAGAGGCCAACACGCGGTCTAAACCTAAGCGCAGGGTCCGGGCCCATCGCCTCGAAAGCACACACACGTTCGACGTCTGTGACGCGCCGAAGCGCACCTAGCCCAGCGAGCGCTCCAGTCCAATCCGGCGCGCCGCCCGTCGTGACGTCTGAAGTATTTCGGTGATACCACGACGCCGGATACCCATAACTACTCCCGTAGATGGTTAGTGCGATAAGCTCAGAGCCAACTCAGATCAAATACCAAGACCTCGTTAAGCGTGTTAAGTATCCGCGAACGCCGAACAGGCCAGCCCACCTCTCTCTAGGCGGTCTCAACCTGCCCTGCCGCCTCCGCCATAAAGTAACAATCGGGGCCGTGGGAACCCAGGCCCACCTCTACCGGGATGGAGCCACCCGTCCTTTCAAATTTCATCTCCTAACAGTACCACGTAATGTAATAGTGTAAAGTATATAGTATATACCCGTGATCACCTCCCGAGTGATCACGACCCGATAGTATAGCACGGCAGACGGACAAGGATGTCGGGCCACGATGAAAGTACTAGCATCCTATACTAAGCATATAGGATTGCGTAAGGTAACAAATGTAGTAACAAGGACAAAGCTATGCAGCGGATAGGAGTATCTCGAAAAGCAAGAACATGCTACACTACTCTAATGCAAGCAGATAGAGAAGAGTAGGCGATATCCGGTGATCAAGGGGGGGCTTGCCTGGTTGCTCGGCAAGAGAGAGGGTCGCCGGTGACGAGTCGATCACAGGACATCAACATCGGTCTCGGGGTCACCGGAGAGAAGAGGGGAAGAAACAGTAAATACATAGCGAGCAAGTGCATAACAGACAATGAGACGAGCTAGACGTGTTCTAACGCAGCACTAGGCGACATCTTGGCGAAGGGAAAACATCCGGAAAGTTTTCCTGTTCCGGACGTCTGTCGATGATGAACCGAGAGGAAAGTTTGCAGGTTCGATAGGTTAGAGTGTGTGGTGGACGAACGGGCTGCGATCCGGAATCGCCTCGCTGCTACGAGCAACTTTCATGTAGAAAACATTTTCATCGAGCTACGGTTTATTTTCTATGATTTTCTAAAGTTTTATTGATATATTGGAATTAAAACTAATTCGAGAATAAAGATTAAATTGCTACGTGCACACACAAAGTGTACACAAAAAGCAGCATAGAGGCTGACAGGTGGGGTCTGTTGATCGCCTGCAACAGCAGTCAACGAGGTCTGTTGACTAGTCAAAGGGACAAGGGACCCGCATGTCATTGACTCTGCTTAACTAATGTACTATTAGTGTTAACATAACAGTTTTAATTAGGTTAATTAATTCACTAAATTAGTTAATATTATTTGTTTATTTATTATTATTATTTTTTCATTTTCGCTTTTAAAAGCGGGGCCGCCCCATCGGTCGAGACCCAGCCCAACCGGGCGAGCGACGGGAAGGGCGCGATTGAGCGCCGATTAGGCGCAGCTGGAGGCCGAGGCCACGACGACGGCCGGAGGGGCCGCATCCACGGCGAGGTTGGCTGGCTGCGAAGCGGCGCCGGCGAGGCGACCGAGCGGTGGACGGGCCGCAGCGGCCGGAGCGGCAGGAAGAGCGGGCGAAGCGCCGTGCAAGGGGCCGCGTGGTGGTCGGGCGGCCGTCGCGAGCGAAGGTGGTGCGAGGAGGGGCGCACCTCGCGGACGTCGCCGAGGGCGGCCGACGAACAGGTCACGGCGGCGGCGCATCACGGCGAGGTCTCAACGGGGGGGTTCCTCACCCGCGAAGGGGAGGCCCGATCGGGGAACGCGACGGCGGGAGGTGGCGCGTCGGGTCGAGGATGACGCAGTCCGGAGGGACGAGCGACGGTGACGACGCGGTCAAGGCGGAGAGGCTCCGCGAGGTGGCTCGGGCGGCGCGCGGCGATGGTGGGGCGATGGCGCGAGACGGGTCTCGGGCGGGTCGGCGGGACCTTGCCGACGAGTCCCGTGGAACGAGGCGGCGATGGTGTCGCGGCGGTCGCGGGAGGACAGCGGCGCTGGAGCACCATGGGTCGAGCCCCGATCTGGATCGATGGGGAGGAAGAGCGAGCGACGGGGGCGGGAACGAGGGGAGGCGGGGTTCACGAGCGAGGAAGAGGGAGGGTTTGGCCGACGGGTCGGCAGCGGACGCCGGGCGTCATGATCGCTGCCCGATCCGAGGGGATCGGGAGTGGGGGGGCGGTGGTGGATCGGGAAGGGCGTGGGGGCGAGGAGGAGGAGGGGGTCGGGATTAGGGTTTCTCCTCCTCGATAAGGCTGGGTGGGTCGGCCGGTGGGCAGTGGGCCGCCTGGTAGGCCGCTGGCTGGGCCGGGTGGCCCAGTGGGGGGGGGTGTTCTCTTTTTTCTGTATTTTGTTTTTCTTAATTATTCTTTTACCGTTTTACTTTTAGTTTCTCTTTTATTTTAGTTTTAGTAAATTACTAAAGTGGCACCTAAATAGATTTTACAAATTATGCCACTGCCACAATAGTTTAATACTTTTAACAAATTAGTTTTGAAAATGTTTATTAATTTTAAAGCACTTAAATAATTGTATTTGCTACTGTTTTATTAATTTTAGAGTATTTAAACATTTTATAAAAGTGTGGTTTCACCACCATAATTACCTATGCAATATCTGGCTCACTCCGAACATTTTAGTTTTAATATTTGAAAACTTTTATTGTTTGCTTGATTTTGAATTTGAATTCGAACAGGTTTCGAACTAGCGTGAGTTTATCCACAGTAACCGAGGTGACGTGGCATCATTAGCGGGGATTACTGTAGCGTAATTACCCGGGCGTCACACACACCGAGAAGAGGAATAGCCCGGTCAACATTGAATGCAAGGGAGCGATAGGTTGTCAGGAGAGAAACGCCCGTGTGGGCAGCCTGTGGTGGCCTGGTGGGTTCTCCTGCTAGTAGTTTAACGAATCGATGGCTCTTAAGATTTCTCATCGGTTACAGAAGGAAGATGAAAAGAAAAACTAAATCACACGATGGAATAGATGATTTGGCTAGACTGCTTAGGTGGAAAGAGGTGGATGGTTGCATGTTGATTGTTGATTTGGACATTGTGCATGGTGAGAGAATAGGTAGTAGTGGGGATCAACTTCTTAATAATGTTAGATTTGAGGGGCGCGGAAAAATCCCCCCTAACCCGAGAAGTCCTAGTTTCGCATCTCGACTCGAGCGTGCCATATATCGGGCAAAAACGGTTGGCGCGGCGGACATTTCACGACGCTTTCTTCTCCCTCCCTTCTCTCTCGGCTGCCACCGTCGCCGCCGCCCCGCTGCCACATATTTCGTCCATGGCGGCAGCAAGTTGCTACCGACGCGTCGTAGCCCCGGATCTGTCGCCTCCCCCACCGACGCGCCCCCACCGAGCAGCCGCCGCGCCGTATCGACCACTCCCGGCGGGAACGCGCCGCCACCGAGTCGCCACCCCCCCCCCCGCCCGTCCGCCGGTGAGTATTTGCTTGCTCCTTGTCCGCCACCACAGAGTCGCCACCTGATTCATCTATTTGCTTGCGGTTTTGTAGATGGATTTGAGCTCGGCCGTGGAATTTTTGCTTGAGGATTCCTCCTCGTCCGACGATTCAGACATAGATACGCTGCTTGAAAGCTATCGGTAGCAAATAGTGGTGGCATTCTCGCCGTGAAGGAACTCGAGGAGAGGAAGAAGAATAAACCGTGTGGATCATTTGTGGTAGCAATATTTATATTTTAGTATATATATTATTTGCTATATGACATATATGTGGAGAAATGATGAAAACCAAATGTTTTAAGGGCGGAAGTAGCAGCGCGCCGAACAGACCCCGCAAAGATATTCTCTTATACCGCTCTGGTTTGTGGGGTCTGTTCGGCCGCAACCACTTTCGGCCCTTGAAACGCGCTTTTCTCGGCCTTATCCCGGTTATAAGGGTCGCGGTATTAAGGGGTCTGCTAGAGATGCTCTTAGCGCATCTATATAGACCCACAAAAACCATTTACGGCTCCCAAATTTGTACCACGGTGCATTGGACAGAACAGATGCCGCAAATATGTACCCTAAATTTTTAGGTACAAGATATGAGACATCTCTTCCGACGGACATCGCGCGACACTGCAAATCCATACTCCCTCCGTTTTTATTTAGTCTGCATATTAGATTTAAATGAAGTCAAACTTCATAAAGTTTGACCAAGTTTATAGAAAAAATATGAACATTTACAATAACAAATATATATGATGTGAAAGTATATTCAATAATGAATCTAATGATATTGATTTGTTATTATATATGTTAATATTTTTGTCTATAAACTTTGTCAAAGTTTACAAAGTTTGGCTTTGACCAAAGCTAATATGCAGAGTAAATAAAAACGAAGGGAGTACCATAAATCATTAATTTAGGCATATAAACTTAAATAAAAAATAATGCATATGAAACATAAATGTTTTAACATCATACAATTCAGTAATTATCTTGAATACAACAAATGTTCAAATCTAAATAACAAATTCGAAATTATTACAGTAATAAATCGTCCGAATTAAAATAAATGTTCAAATCACACATGAAATCAAATAGATCAAACTAATAAAATGGGAGTCTATTGCTCATTCAATTGCCACTCATGATCAATGAGATCACTGCGAACCTGTTGGTGTTTGTTACGGTCTTCAATCTGCCGGTAGGTCTAAAGAAATGCATTGATCTCATCTAGGTTTCTGGTAGGCTTGACATGGCTACCAATGTTGTCATAGAAAAACTCCAAGATTAAATCCCGCTAATCCTTGATGATGATATTGTGTAGAATTACATATGCAGTCATGATATTTGAGAGGGATTTCTTATCTCAGAAGCGAGCAGGACCTCGAACAATGGCAAACTGAGCTTGCAACACACGAAATGCCTTCTCAATATCTTTTTGGCATGCTTCTTGTGCTTGGGCAAAAATAGTTTGTTTATTGCATACTGGCTTACTAATTGTCTTCACAAATGTTGCCTACAAAGGATAAATACCGTCGGCAAGATAATACCCCATGGTATATCATGTCCATTGACCATGTAGTTGCAAGCCAGAGCATTTCCACTAGCTAGCTGCATAAAAAGATGTGACCTATGCAATACATTGGTATCATTGAGAGACCCCCGGCAATCCAAAGAAGCAATGCCAAATCCACAAGTCATGCGAAGCCATAACTTCGAGCACAATAATTGGTTTGCGTTGATGGCCGGTGTACTGCCCGACCCAAGCCTTTGGATAGTTCTTCCAGTTTCAATGCATGCAATCCACACTACCAAGAATGCTCGACCATCCTCTTTCTTCGTTCATCACCATTACTATTTTTGTGTCCTCTTCATAGGGAGCTCGAAGGTACTCGGGACTAAATACCTGGATCAATGTCTTTGTAAACACCCGCACACATTTGATCGTGGTATCTTCTCCAATACGAAGATACTCATTGGTGTAATTGGCCAGAATGACATATTCTATCACTTGCATTGCCGCCGGTATTTTTTTTGTATGCACTAAATCCTAGCAACCCAGCGACATTTCACCGATGAGTGAAGAACCGACAATTTTGCTCGCAAGCTTCCACAATGTGAATAAAAAGATGCCTACACATTGGATAACGCGTATGAAGAGATGAGCCGGATAGGTCGGTACCTCAACAAGTAGTCTTTCATGAGCAACTTCTTATCGAGAGCTTGGTTGCGTGGAATGCAAGGCTGGCCGAGCATCAATCCGCGACGCTTCTTCTTCTTGCCAACTTCAAATTTGTCGGTGAGGTGCAACAAGAGGAGGTGCTCGACATCATCGTCAAAAAGCATCTCCTCTATGTCGAAATCATCTGACTCCAACGACGAGGACGAACTCCAAGTATCATCCATCTACAAAAATGAATTCAGGACTACATCAAAATCCGCCCATCGGCCGATTTGAAAAATGATAGAAAAGCAGCAAATCTTACCTTTCATCGGAATCAAATCCGGTGCAGAGCAGTCACAACCCCTTCTCCCCCACCATCGGCCAAAAGTGTAACCCCCTTATCCTCCATCATTGTTTCTCCCCCTACTTCCCCTCGCAGGTGCAGACGACGGCTGCTCAATCATGCCCGGAGCAGCCGGATCTGCCCGCAATGCGGCACCCATCAAAGCTCCCAGCTGGATCCATGGCGACGGCGGCTGCAGCTGCCCACGACTAGAAAAGGCGCCCCCGATCTTGATTCTTGGTGGAGGAGATGCATTCGAGGACGGACAAAGCTCTCCATGGTGCGAGGTGGCCGGAGGATGCAAGATTTGTCAGAGATTTGGGGAAGGGCGCCGGCGGAATGGCGGGCGCGCATGGAAATTTCCCTCCCGCCAAAATGAGTGTGGGATAGACGAAACCACAAAGAAGGAGGGGGAAACACAAGATTTGACAGCCGAAGGGCGATTTTTAGAGCTCGCCGTAAAAAAATTGCAGGACATCCGGATATACGTTACCTGTTCGGGGTGTTTTTCGGCCCGGACCATATATCGGCGGTTGATTTGCAGGCCGGGAGGATATAGCGGCTCTGATGCTCTTAGGGCAACTCCAAAGTGACCAAAACGGACAAACTATGTCTGTGGACAGCGGATATACGGTTGTCCAACTCGGTGCACCAAACGCGCGTGCAAGTTTAAACACACAATTCAAAAAGGCAGATGAAATTCATGTACACAGGATTATATTTGTTGAATTTTAATATATATTTATAAAAAATACAAAATTTAACAAAGTTTAACTAAACCAAGGAAATTCAAACTAAACCTAATAAAGTAAACTAAAAGTGGTATTGGGCGGTGACCTCGTAGGCATGCCCTCAAGGCCATTGGCACCTTTGTCGTCATTCCTTCCGTCGTTGCGGCTAAAAATTTAATCAAGGACGTGTATATGATGCAGCCCAAGGGTTTTGTCGGTCCGAAGAATTATGCCTTTAAAGGATGCTAGAGTACCCGCCTCCTGAAGATCATCTGCGTTTGCACTGTCGGATGTAACATTGTAGATGTGTTGAACATCAGATCCATCGTGGGTCATTTTTTACTGTGTTCACTGTCGGGGGATTGATCCTGAGCCACAGGAAATCCTTCAAAACCACGGTTCGAGCTCTGGGGGCTTGGTTCACGTCTACGAGGCTTCAAGCTAGGCAAGTCAAAAACAGAGCGAGATACTCAGGTTCGGGCGACCGTGCAGTGTAAAACCCTACTCCTGCTTGGTGGAATTTCTTGTGGACAGTGCTCTTGGAGATACAAGATGAGCTAGAGCTCTTGGGGTCTTCAATGGTGCAAAGAGTTGATCATCTGGTACAGTGGCCGCACTCCCCCTTTTATAGGTGCCTTGGGCCTCTTCCTCGAAAATATGAGCGGGAAAGGGCTACCGAAGGGCGTCAATTTTGAAAGGGGACATGCGCTGGTGCTTATCCTTACCAAAGGCGGTCTTCGCCTGCTAAAGTGTTATCCATGATGCATAGGGGGCTCCACGATGACCTCCGTCCTGCCACACCACTGTCTTGGTCTTCTTTCACCAAAGCGGAAGGCTTTGGGACTTGCTTTGGGGGAAGGTAGGCGCAACTGCTCCCTTAGCATGAAAGGGGAAACTACCTCAGCCGCACAGGCTGGCGCTTGCCACGACGACGTCACCCATGTGATCGGCATGCGACCCGCGCTGCGCGGACCCCTCTGGAGGCCTCGCAGCATGGCGCCTCTCGAGGGGGGCCTCACGAGGCCACTCAATGTGGTGGTGGTCTTGATGAAGTCCTTCGACGAGAAGCCCCTCACAGGGCTGCTGGCTTCGCGGCACCCGCTGGTGGGCAACCACCTGAGTTGGGCCAAGGGGGCCTTCCTGGATCGTAGGTAGATGGATTGTGGTACCCTGGTTCCCACTGGGTCGATAGTAGCCCCCAGGCCCGCGACGCGCATGTTCTGCCTGTTGAGGAACGAAACGACGCGGGGCCTAAGACTGTTGGGCCCAGGCAGGGACACATGGCAGCACAACGGGACGGGGACACCACCACTTCCCCACAACGTCTCAGTAACTGCGGCTCTACCATAAAACTGCTCGCGCGGGGCACCGGTGCCATCATTGCCTTCTCGCACGCATCGCCTCCTTGTGCACTGCTCCTCTGCTCCTCCTTCCTCCTGCGCCCAATCTGCTTCATCTTTCCCCCATCACCATGGCTCCCAAAGCGGCCAAGAAGTCCACCGCTGCGAAGGGCAAGGGGCCGGCGGAGCCGGCGCTGATGAGGTCCTCCATCCAGGACGAGCAGGGTTTGGCCATGGCGTGCCCGATGGTGGCCGGTGCTCATAACGAAAGGGGGGGCACGCGCATCTGGCCATCTTGGCTGCCGCTGGAGGAGATGGAGGAATCGATAATCTCATCCTCTTCCACTCCATCTTTGCAGGCCTGGTGCCGCCCTTCTCTGACTTCCTCTACGCCATCCTTAGCCATTATGGGATTCATCTCCTGCACCTGTAGCCCAACTTCGTTCTCCTCCTCGCCATCTTCGCCTACCTTTGTGAGGGCTTCCTTGGAGTGCTGGCGTCAGTGGCGCTCTTCAGGAACTTCTACAGCATGTGGATCACCGCGGGCCACCAGCGCTCAGGGTGTGCCTCGTTCTGTCTTAACGGCAAGATGGCCGACAACATTATCGACATGAAGATTTTGAAGAAGGTTGAGGGCTACAGGTCAAGCTGGGTCTATGTGGACGCCAAGCTGTTCAACCCTCTCCTGTAGATCCCAACCGCGGCTGCCGAGAAGGGTCCCAGGTGGGAGCACTATGAGATCATCGACATGAGGTTGAGGCCGCTCATGAAGAGGATGGCGGAGGTGAAGGCCGCCAAAGTGACGAGGACGGTAGTGGAGAAGGATTTCCTGCGCCGGTGCATCACTCCCCTCCAAGCGCGCTCACGCACGGTGTGGGAGAGCTCCCGCGTCGAGGACCGAATGCGGCCAGCCAAGGAAAACCATGAGACATTGGAGCTGCATGAGATTGTGAGGGTCTTGTTCCCCAAAGATGTGGATAACCTCCCAAAGGACATATACTCGGTGTACCGCTTTACGAACAGGCACAAGTTCATCGCGGGCATGCCGTAGTTTGACCAATGGGGGTTGGTTTCGCTGAACTGCGACGGGCCTCGCAAGAACCCGGCCGTGGTGCTGTCTGATATGTCCATTTTGCATCATGTTTTCCTACTGCTATTTATAGTGTTTTAATCAACATAACACTTTGTGGAGTAATTCTAATGCCTTTTCTCTCTTAATATGCAAGATTTACATGAAGAGAGAGATTGCCGACAGCTAGAATTCTGGACCCGAAAAAGCTATGTCAGAGATACCTATTCTGCATATCTCCAAATGAGCTGAAATTTCACGGAGATTTATTTTGAATAAGTAAAAAATATTAGAGAAAATAAGTACCAGAGGGGGCCACCTAGGTGCCCACGAGGAACTGGGGCATGCCCACCCCCCAGGGCGCACCTTGGTGGCTTGTGGGGCTCCTGGCCAGCCCTCGGTGCCCATCTTCTGGTATATAAGCCCATTTGCCCCAGAAAAAAAATAAATAGAGGACTACCAGGACGAAGCGCCGTCGTCTCGAGGCGGAACTTGGGTGGGAGCACTTTTGCTCTCCGGCGGAGCGATTCTGCCGAGGATACTTCCCTCCGGGAGGGGGAAATCAAAGCCATAGTCATCACCAACAACCCTCTCATCATGGGAGGACCAATCTTCATCAACATCTTCACCAGCACCATATCATGTCAAACCCTAGTTCATCTCTTGTATTCAGTCTTTGTATCAAAACCTCAGATTGGTACCAGTGGATTGCTAGTAGTGTTGATTGCATCTTGTACTTGTTGCTAGTTGGTTTATTTGGTGGAAGATTATATGTTCAAATCCATTATGTTATTCAATACCCCTCTGATCTTGGACATGAATATGATGTGTGAGTAGTCACTTTTGTTCTTGAGGACATGAGAGAAGTCTTGTCATAAGTAATCATGTGAATTTGGTGTTCATTCGATATGTTGATGATATGTATGTTGTTGATTCCCTTAATGGTGTTATGTGAACGTCGACTACATGACACTTCACCACCTTTGGGCCTAAGGGAATGCATTGTGGAGTAGTAATTAGATGATGGGTTGCTAGAGTGACAAAAGCTTAAACCCTAGTTTATGCGCTATTCCGTAAGGGGCTGATTTGAATCCATATGTTTCATGCTATGGTTAGATTTATCTTAATTCTTCTTTCGTAATTGCAGATGCTTGCAAGAGGGGTTAATCATAAGTTGGAGGCTTGTTCAAGTAAGAACATAACCCAAGCACCGGTCCATCCACATATCAAATTATCAAAGTAGCAAACGCGAATCAAACAAACATGATGAAAGTGACTAGATGAAATTCCCATGTGTCCTCAAGAACGCTTAGCTTATTATAAGAGATTATTCCTTCCTATCCTTTGAAACAAAAAGGATTGGGCTACCTTGCTGCACTTTAGTTACTATTGCTACTTGTCACTTGTTACAAATTATCTTGCTATCAAACTACTCGTTACAAATAATTCCAGTGCTTGTAGAAAATACCTTGCTGAAAATTGCTTGTCATTTCCTTCTGCTCCTCATTGGGTTCGACACACTTACTTATCAAAAGGAATATGATTGATCCCCTATACTTGTGGGTCATCAAGGCTCTTTTCTGGCACCGTTGCCGGGAAGTAAAGCGCTTTTGGTAAGGAAACATTTATGTGCTGAAATTTACTGTTACTTGCTACTATGGAAAACAATCCTTTGAGGGGTTTGTTCGGGGTATCTTCACGTCGAATGGAAGCACAAAGAGTTTCTCCTCAACCTACTGCACCTATTGAAAATATTTACTATGAGATTCCTTCAGCTTCGGGTATGATAGAGAAACTGCTAGCTGGTCCTTATGCAGGAGATGGAACACTACATCCTGATATGCACCTAATCTATGTGGATGAAGTTTGTGGATTATTTAAGCTTGTAGGTTTACCTAGAGATGAAGTTAAGAAGAAGGTTTTCCCTTTATCTTTGAAGGGAAAGGCATTGACATGGTATATAGGCTATGTGATGATATTGGAACGTGGGATTGGAATTCATTGAAATTGGAACTTCATCAAAAGTTTTATCCTACGCATCTGATTCATCGTGATCGGAATTATATATATAATTTCTGGCCTCGTGAAGGAGAAAGCATTGCTCAACTTGGGGGAGGCTTAAGTACATGATGTACACATGCTCCAATCATGATCTCCCAAAAGAAATTATCTTACAAAATTTTTATGCTCGGCTTTCTCATGATGATCAAACCATCACTACAAAAAAAGACACATTCGTGACATTATGGCCAGAATGATAACTTTTTCTGTCATTGTTATGACACTTCTATGATGATAATTGTGACAAAAACACATACCATCACAGATGTGGTGGGCTCCTACTTCCGTGACAAAAAATCATGACATAAATTGGGCTTTTCATCCTGGGCGGGCCGGAGACGCACCTACATGTCATCCTTGGGGCCGTCCATGACGGATAAAATTGTGGTAGAAGTGAGGGCGAGGAAAATTTGGAGGAGTTCCCGGCTACGGTGGGTTCTCGGGGCCAAGCGATGTAATGTGGTTTGCACGTTTCTCTCGTACATAGGCGCGCGTGTGTGCGAGGCATTGGCCGTAACTGAACACGAGGGAGGCATTCACTTACTGAACCCGAGAGATTGTAGTAGCTATGTTACTGAACCCCGAGCAATCGATCCCTTGGCTGTAATCTGAACCTGAGTGATTCCTTCCCTGCTGGATGAACCTGAGCGATTCCTTCGCTGCTGCTGCTAACTGAACCCGAGCAATATATCGCTGCTGCTGCTTACTGAAGCCGATCGAGCCCCTGTGCAAGACATAGCCAGCCGGTGTTGGGTCGCCTCTCAATGAACAGTGACCATTGCTACCGCGCGCGCGATACATAGAGCGAGTTGAGACGTGGTGGTTCGAGCCGGTTGGTTGGCTGTGGATAAACAGTTCCCGGTGGGGGCTGGATGAACAGGACCCCATGGTAGTATAGGCAGTTGCCGCTGGATGAACAAGACCCCGAGGAGGCCACCGCACCCCCAGCCGGTTGGGGGTGGATGAATAGGACCCCGTGGAGGCTGGATGAACAGTAGTCGGTGGAGGCTGGAGGAAGTCGACGGTGGATGAACAGTAGCCCGTGGAGGCTGGAGCGAGGCAGTAGACGGTGGATGAACAATAGCCCGTGGAGTCCCGTTTTGCGGTATGCCACACCCCTCCGATCAATAGGACCACATTTCGACCATAGGCGATTGGAGAGAAGTCTGATTCCTCCATTTTACAGTATGCCACACCCCTCCCGATGAACAGGATCTTGTTTCGACCATAGGCGGTCGAACATAAGGTCATTTCCTCTGTTCTGCGGTAGGCCAGACCCCGTTTCGGCTGTTCCGTCGAAGCCGGCTGGCTCCCGTTGAACATGACGCATTCCAACCCAGTCGGTTGCCTCCTGATGAACACTACACTGTTTCCTCCATTCCGACCCAGCCGGTTGGCTGCCGATGAACAGTATGCCATCGTTGCATGCATTCGAGACCCCGCCAGTATGTACGTATGTAACTGTATTTACGTTCTTGCAGCATGTCTGTACATGCGTGTACACGATATAGACGGAATTGTGTGACGTGCTACATCGGCGGCTCTACTAGGACACGTGTCCCTCCTTACTCGGCCACGGTTCATCGCTGCAAGAGACCGATCAACCGCTATGTACATACACGTTCGCGACCACATAGATAACACTACGTATGCTTCGACCTGCTGGGACCCAGCTGTCAGGGGTCATCAACTTTCTTTTGCACGTAATAGGGAGGCACTTCCTTGCGTGCGAAGATAAAGTGGGTGGGTCCCAGCTGTGAGGGGGAACTTTTTTTCACGAAATACAGAGGCCCTTTCAGTGGTCCGAGCTGTCAGGTGGAGGAATCATTATTTTGCACGTAATAAGGAGACACTTCCTTGCGTGCGGCCATGGACCCAGCTGTCAGCCTCTCCACGTACAATCATCTTCTGATGGCCATCGTTTGTTGACTGCATTGACAACGCCGTCCCATCCGTGAGCACCAAGGTGGTGGATGACAACGCGACCTATGAAGGGAACGACCTGGAGCCGGGGAATACACAGCAGTGGATGCCTGATACGTCTCCAACGTATAATTTTTGATTGTTCCATGCTATTATATTATCTGTTTTGGATGTTTAATGGGCTTTACTAAGCACTTTTATATTATTTTTGGGACTAACCTACTAATCCAAGGCCCAGTGCAAATTGTTTTTTTTGCCTATTTCAGTGTTTCGCATAAAAGGAATATCAAACGGAGTCCAAACAGAATGAAACCTTCGGGAGAGTTATTTTTGGAACAAACGTGATCCAGAGGACTTGGAGTGGACGTCAAGAAAGAAATGAGGAGCCCACGAGGCAGGGAGGCGCCTGCCCCCCTGGGCGCGCCCCCACCCTCATGGGCCCCTCGCAGCTCCACCGACCTACTTCTTCCTCCTATATATATCTACGTACCCCGAAAACATCTAGGAGCACCACGAAACCCTATTTCCACTGCTGGAACCTTCTGTACCCGTGAGATCCCATCTTGGGGCATTTTCCGGCGCTCCGCCGGAGGGGGCATCGATCACGGAGGGCTTCTACATCAACACCATAGCCTCTTAGATGATGTGTGAGTAGTTTACCTCAGACCTTTGGGTCCATAGTTATTAGCTACATGGCTTCTTCTCTCTCTTTGGATCTCAATACAAAGTTCTCCTCGATCTTCTTGGAGATCTATTTGATGTAACTCTTTTTGCGGTGTGTTTGTCGAGATCCGATGAATTGTGGGTTTATGATCAAGATTATCTATGAACAATATTTGAATCTCCTCTGAATTCTTTTATGTGTGATTGGTTATCTTTGCAAGTATCTTCGAATTATCAGTTTGGTTTGGCCTACTAGATTGATCTTTCTTACAATGGGAGAAGTGCTTAGCTTTGGGTTCAATCATGCGGTGCTCGATCCCAGTGACAGTAGGGGAAACGACACATATTTTATTTTTCCATCGAGGATAAAAAGATGGGGTTTATATCATATTGCTAGAGTTTATCCCTCCACATCATGTCATCTTGACTAATGCGTTACTCTGTTCTTATGAACTTAATACTCTAGGTGCATGCTGGATAGCGGTCGATGTGTGGAGTAATAGTAGTAGATGCATAATCGTTTTGGTCTACTTGTCGCGGACGTGATGCCTATATACATGATCATGCCTAGATATTCTCATAACTATGATCAATTTTATCAATTGCTCGACAGTAATTTGTTCACCCACCGTAATACCTATGCTATCTTGAGAGAAGCCACTAGTGAAACCTATGGCCCCCGGGTCTATTTTCCACTATATTAATCTCCCGTCAACTAGCTATTTCTGTCGCCGTTTATTTTGCAATCTTTACTTTCAATCTTTATCATAAAAATACCAAAAAAATTATCTTATCATCTCTATCAGATCTCACTTTTGCAAGTGGCCGTGAAGGGATTGACAACCCCTTTATCGCGTTGGTTGCAAGGTTCTTATTTGTTTGTGTAGGTACGAGGGACTTGTGTGTGGCCTCCTACTGGATTGATACCTTGGTTCTCAAAACCTGAGGGAAATACTTACGCTACTTTGCTGCATCACCCTTTCCTCTTCAAGGGAAAACCAACGCATGCTCAAGAGGTAGCAAGAAGGATTTCTGGCGCCGTTGCCGGGGAGGCTTACACCAAGACAAGTCAAGATTTGATCTCCCGACAACGAGCCATTTCTGGCGCCGTTGCCAGGGAGTCTACGCACAAGTCAAGACATACCAAGTACCCATCACAAACTCTTATCCCTCACATTACATTATTTTCCATTTGACTCTCGTTTTCCTCTCCCCCACTTCACCCTTGCCGTTTTGTTCGCCCTCTCTTTTCGTTCGCCTCTTTTTCACTTGCCTCTTGTGTGTTTGTGTGTTGGATTGCTTGCTTGTCACGATGGCTCAAGATAATACTAAATTGTGTGACTTTTCCAATACCAACAACAATGATTTTCTTAGTACTCCGATTGCACCTATTACCGATGCTGAATCTTGTGAAATCAATGCTGCCTTGTTGAATCTTGTCATGAAAGATCAATTCGTCGGCCTTCCTAGTGAAGATGTCGCTACTCATCTAAACAGCTTTGTTGATTTGTGTGATATGCAAAAGAAGGAAGATGTGGATAATGATATTGTTAAATTGAAACTATTTCCTTTTTCACTTAGGGATCGTGCTAAAACTTGGTTTTCGTCTTTGTCTAAAAATAGTATTGATTCATGGAATAAGTGCAAAGATGCTTTTATCTATTAAGTATTTTCCTCCCGCTAAGATCATCTGTCTTAGAAACGATATTATGAATTTTAAGCAACTTGATCATGAACATGTTGCACAATCTTGGGAGAGGATGAAATTAATGATAGTAACTGCCCTACATATGGCTTGAATTTATGGATGATTATACAAAAAAATTATGCCGGATTGAATTTTGCTTCTAGAAATCTTTTAGATTCGAACGCGGGAGGCACTTTTATGGAAATCACTTTAGGAGAAGCTACTAAACTCCTAGATAATATTATGGTTAATTATTCTCAATGGCACACTGAAAGATCTACTAGTAAAAAGGTGCATGCAATTGAAGAGATTAATGTTTTGAGTGGAAAGATGGATGAACTTATGAAATTGTTTGCTAATAAGAGTGTTTCTTCTGATCCCAATGATATGCCTTTGTCTACTTTGATTGAGAATAATAATGAATCTATGGATGTGAATTTTGTTGGTAGGAACAATTTTGGTAACAACGCTTATAGAGGAAACTTTCCTAGTAATTCCTCTAATAATTATGGTAATTCCTACAAAAACTCTTATGGAAATTTTAATAAGATGCCTCTGTTTTTGAGACTAATGTTAAAGAATTTATGATCTCTCAAAAGAATTTCAATGCTTTACTTGAAGAAAAATTGCCTAAGATTGATGAGTTGGCTAGGAACGTGGATAGAATTTCTCTTGATGTTGACTCTTTGAAACTTAGATCTATTCCACCTAAGCATGATATCAATGAGTCTCTCAAAGCCATAAGAATTTCCATTAATGAGTGCAAAGAAAGAACCGCTAGGATGCGTGCTAAAAAGGATTTCTTTGTGAAAGCGTGTTCTTCTAGTTTTCATGATAATACGGATGAAGATCTAAAAGTGATTGATGGGTCTCCTATTAAATCTTTGTTTTGCAATCTGAATCTTGATAATGATGGGACTGGAGATGAGTCAACTTTAGTTAAAAGGCGTCCCAATGATTCGGAGTTTTTAGATCTTGATACAAAAATTGGTAAAAGTGGGATTGAAGAGGTCAAAACTTTACATAGCAATGAACCCACTATTTTGGATTTCAAGGAATTTGATTATGATAATTGTTCTTTAATAGATTGTATTTCCTTGTTGCAATCTGTGCTAAATTCTCCGCATGCTTATAGTCAAAATAAAGCTTTTACTAAACATATCATTGATGCTTTAATGCAATCCTATGAAGAAAAGCTTGAATTGGAAGTTTCTATCCCTAGAAAACTTTATGATGAGTGGGAACCTACTATTAAAATTAAAATTAAAGATCATGAATGCTATGCTTTATGTGATTTGGGTGCTAGTGTTTCCACGATTCCAAAAACTTTGTGTGATGTGTTAGGTTTCCGTGAATTTGATGATTGTTCTTTAAACTTGCACCTTGCGGATTCCACCATTAAGAAACTTATGGGAATAATTAATGATGTTCTTATTGTTGCAAGTAGGAATTATGTGCCCGTACTTCTTGGTATAGATTGCAATCCTACATGTCCTATTATTCTTGGTAGACCTTTCCTTAGAACGATTGGTGCAATTATTGATATGAAAGAAGGAGATATTAGATTCCAATTTTCGTTAAGCAAAGGCATGGAACACTTTCCTAGAAAAAAAATAAAATTACCTTATGAATCTATTATGAGAGCCACTTATGGATTGCATACCAAAGAAGATAATACCTAGATCTATCCTTGCATTTATGCCTAGCTAGGGGCGTTAAACGATAGCGCTTGTTGGGAGGCAACCCAATTTTATTTTTGTTTCTTGCTTTTTGATTCTGTTTAGTAATAAATCTTTGATCTAGCCTCTGCTTAGATGTGGTTTTATGTTTTAATTAGTGTTTGTGCCAAGTTAAACCTATAGGATCTTCTTGGATAGTAATTATTAGATGTTGCTGAAAAAGTCAGAAACTTTCTGTTCACGAAAACAATTTTTAAAAATCACCATTACGTGATAAAATACTGATTCCAATTGCAGTAGATCAATAAATAAATTATCTAGGACTTCCTATTTTGGTATATGTTTCTGAGTTACATAAGTTTGCGTTAGATACAGATTACTACAGACTGTTCTGTTTTTTACAGATTCTGTTTTTCGTGTGTTGTTTACTTATTTTGATGAATCTATGGCTAGTATCGGAGGTTATGAACCATAGAGAAGTTGGAATACAGTAGGTTTAACACAAATACAAATAAATAATGAGTTCATTACAGTACCTTAAAGTGGTTGTTTGTTTTCTTTCGCTAACGGAGCTCATGAGATTTTCTGTTGAGTTTTGTGTTGTAAAGTTTTCAAGTTTTTGGGTAAAGATTTGATGGATTATGGAACAAGGAGTGGCAAGAGCCTAAGCTTGGGGATTCCCAAGGCACCCCAAGGTAAGATCCAAGGACAACCAAAAGCCTAAGCTTGGGGATGCCCCGGAAGGCATCCCCTTTTTCGTCTTCGTCCATCGGTAACTTTACTTGGAGCTATATTTTTATTCACCACATGATATGTGTTTTGCTTGAAGCGTCTTGTATGATTTGAGTCTTTTATTTTTAGTTCACCACAATCATCCTTGCTGTAAACACCTTTTGGGAGAGACACACATGATTCGAAATTTATTAGAATACTCTATGTGCTTCACTTATATCTTTTGAGCTAGAAAATTTTGCTCTAGTACTTCACTTATATCTTTTAGAGCACGGCGGTGGTTTTATTTTATATAAATTATTGATCTCTCATTCTTCACTTATATTATTTTGAGAGTCTTTTAGAACAGCATGGTAATTTGCTTTGGTTAAAATTTTAGTCCTAAAGTGATGAGCATCCAAGATAGGTATAGTAAAAACTATCATACAAAAAGTGCATTGAATATTATGAGAAGTTTGGTACTTGATAATTGTTTTGAGATATGAAGATGGTGATATTAGAGTCATGCTAGTTGAGTAGTTGTGGATTTGAGAAATACTTGTGTTAAAGTTTGTGATTCCCATAGCATGCACATATGGTGAACTGTTATGTGATGAAGTCGGAGCATGATTTATTTATTGATTGTATTCCTTATGAGTGGCGGTCGGGGACGAGTGATGGTATTTTCCTACCAATTTATCCCCCTAGGAGCATGCGCGTAGTACTTTGTTTTGATGACTAATAGATTTTTGCAATAAGTATGTGAGTTCTTTATGACTAATGTTGAGTCCATGGATTATACGCACTCTCACCCTTCCACCATTGCTAGTCTCTCTAATACCGCGCACCTTTCGCCGGTATCATACACCCACCATATACCTTCCTCAAAACAGCCACCATACCTACCTATTATGGCATTTCCATAGCCATTCCGAGATACATTGCCATGCAACTTACCACCGTTCCGTTTGTTATGACACGCTTCATCATTGTCATATTGCTTTGCATGATCATGTAGTTGACATCGTATTTGTGGCAAAGCCACCATTCATAATTCATTCATACATGTCACTCTTGATTCATTGCATATCCCGGTACCCCGCAAGAGGTATTCACATAGAGTCATATTTTGTTCTAAGTATTGAGTTGTAATTTTTGAGTTGTAAGTAAATATAAGTGTGATCATCATCATTATTAGAGCATTGTCCCATGTGAGGAAAGGATGATGGAGACTATGATTCCCCCACAAGTCGGTATGAGACTCCGGACTAAATAAAAAAAAGAGAAAGAAAAGAGGCCATAAAAAGGCCCAAACAAAAAAAAAAGAAAAAAAGAGAGAAAAAGAGAGAAGGGACAATGCTACTATCCTTTTACCACACTTGTGATTCAAAGTAGCACCATGATCTTCATAATAGATAGTCCCCTATGTTGTCACTTTCACATACTAGTGGGAATTTTACATTACAGAATTTGGCTTGTATATTCCAATGATGGGCTTCCTCAAAATGCCCTAGGTCTTCGTGAGCAAGCGAGTTGGATGCACACCCACTTAGTTTTTTGTTGAGCTTTCATACACTTATAGCTCTAGTGCATCTGTTGCATGGCAATCCCTACTCGCTCACATTGATATCTATTAATGGGCATCTCCATAGCCCGTTGATACGCCTAATTGATGTGAGGCTATCTTCTCCTTTTTGTCTTCTCCATAACTACCATTCTATTCCACCTATAGTGCTATGTCCATGGCTCACGCTCATGTATTGCGTGAAGATTGAAAAAGTTTGAGAACATCAAAAGTATGAAACAATTGCTTGGCTTTTCATCGGGGTTGTGCATGATTTAAATACTTTGTGTGGTGAAGATAGAGCATAGCCAGACTATATGATTTTGTAGGGATAACTTTCTTTGGCCATGTTATTTTGAGAAGACATGATTGCTTTGTTAGTATACTTGAAGTATTATTATTTTTATGTCAGTATTAAAAAATTATCTTGAATCTTTCAGATCTGAACATTCATGCCACAATAACGAAAATTACATTGAGAATTATGCTAGGTAGCATTCCACAACAAAAATTCTGTTTTTATCATTTACCTACTTGAGGACGAGTAGGAATTAAGCTTGGGGATGCTTGATATGTCTCCAACGTATCTATAATTTTTTATTATTCCATGCTATTATATTATCTATTTTGGATGTTTAATGGGCTTTACGAAGCACTTTTATATTATTTTTGGGACTAACCTACTAATCCAAGGCCCTGTGCAAATTGCTGTTTTTTTTGCCTATTTCAGTGTTTCGTAGAAAAGGAATATCAAACGGAGTCCAAACGGAATGAAACCTTCGGGAGAGTTATTTTGGAACAAACGTGATCCAGATGACTTGGAGTGGACGTCAAGAAAGAAATGAGGATGCCACGAGGCAGGGAGGCGCGCCTGCCCCCCTGGGCGCGCCCCCCACCCTCGTGGGCCCCTCGCAGCTCCACCGACCCACTTCTTCCTCCTATATATATCTACGTACCCGAAAACATCCAGGAGCACCACGAAACCCTATTTCCACCGCCACAACCTTCTGTACCCATGAGATCCCATCTTGGGGCCTTTTCCGGCGCTCCGCCGGAGGGGGCATCGATCACGGAGGGCTTCTACATCAACACCATAGCCTCTTCGATGATGTGTGAGTAGTTTACATCAGACCTTCGGGTCCATAGTTATTAGCTACATGGCTTCTGCTCTCTCTTTGGATCTCAATACAAAGTTCTCCTTGATCTTCTTAGAGATCTATTTGATGCAACTCTTTTTGCGGTGTGTTTGTCGAGATCCGATGAATTGTGGGTTTATGATCAAGATTATCTATGAACAATATTTGAGTCTCCTCTGAATTATTTTATGTATGATTGGTTATCTTTGCAAGTCTCTTATAATTATCAGTTTGGTTTGGCCTACTAGATTGATCTTTCTTGCAATGGGAGAAGTGCTTAGCTTTGGGTTCAATCATGCGGTGCTCGATCCCAGTGACAGACGGGGAAACGACATGTATTGTATTGTTGCCATCGAGGATAAAAAGATGGGGTTTATATCATATTACTTGAGTTTATCCCTCTACATCATGTCATCTTTCCTAACGTGTTACTCTGTTCTTATGAACTTAATATTCTAGATGCATGCTGGATAGCGGTCGATGTGTGGAGTAATAGTAGTAGATGCAGAATCGTTTCGGCCTACTTGTCGCGGACGTGATGCCTATATACATGATCATGCCTAGATATTCTCATAACTATGCTCAATTCTATCAATTTCTCGACAGTAATTTGTTCACCCACCGTAATACTTATGCTATCTTGAGAGAAGCCACTAGTGAAACCTATGGCCCCCGGGTCTATTTTCCACTATATTAATCTCCCGTCAACTAGCTATTTCTGTCGTCGTTTATTTTGCAATCTTTACTTTCAATCTTTATCATAAAAATACCAAAAATATTATCTTATCATCTCTATCAGATCTCACTTTTGCAAGTGGCCGTGAAGGGATTGACAACCCCTTTATCGCGTTGGTTGCAAGGTTCTTATTTGTTTGTGTAGGTACGAGGGACTTGCGTGTGGCCTCCTACTGGATTGATACCTTGGTTCTCAAAAACTGAGGGAAATACTTACGCTACTTTGTTGCATCACCCTTTCCTCTTCAAGGGAAAACCAATGCATGCTCAAGAGGTAGCAATGCCCACGTGGAGGGGAGTACGAAGGTTGACTGGTTCGGCTACGGTTTGAGGCTGTTGTCGCTAGAGAATAACAGGGGGTGTGGGTGAGTAGAGGGAAGGCCTAGCTAGCGATGGGAGTAGGGTGGGGCCGTGAGGCCTGTGCGGCAGCATAGCCATCCATTGGAGGCAGGAGCAGAAGGTCCCATCGGCGCTGGTTTGGGCGGCTGGTGCAAGAAGATTAGAGATTGAAGAAGCAGCAGGGCCCTTCGATTAACATCCAACGGTTACTGCTGCTAGAATTATTTTTTGACTAAGTTGACAAAGCCCTCCATACGCGTCAACTTAGTAGCCCCATAGGCCAGCCTCCGAATCCGGTGAGTCCCAGTTGTCATGGGGAGGAATCATTTTTTTTGCGTAATAATGAGGCAATTCCTTTCGTGCGAAGATATAGCTGGTTGGCCCCAGATGTCAGGGGGAGGAATCTTTTTTCGTGTAATAAGGAGGTAGTTGCTTGCGTGCCGCCATGGACCATGGGGGTCTCTATTGTCAGCCTCTCCACGTACATCCCTATTCCGATGGTTGTCGTTTGTTGAATGTTGACCACGTTGGGCACGGCGCGCCCAGAGCACCAACGCGATGGACGACGGTGAGGCCTAGGAATGGAACGACCCGAAGCCGAAGAAGACACATCAGTGGATGCCCATGCTGAGGGGAGTATGACGGTTGACTGGTTCGGCTGAGGCGTGAGGCTGCCATCGCTGGAGAATAACAGGAGGTGCGGGTAGGTAGAGGGATGGCCAGGCCAGCTAAGGGAGTAGGGTGGGCCGGTGAAGCCTACGAGGCATCACAACCGGCCATAAGAGGAGGGAGCAGGCAGTCCCGCTGGCGCTGGTTTAGGCGGCTGTAGCAAGAAGATCAGAGATTGAAGAAGCACGTCGGCCGTTGGATGGACATCCAACAGTCACTGCTGTTAGAATCATGTGTTGACTATAACTTGACAAAGCCTTGCGTAAACAAGTCAACCTCAAAATCTGTGGCGTTTACAGCCCATTTTCTAATATTTTTACAGCCCAGTTGCTAATTCATATGGAATTTATTGCAGCCCATTTTCCATTTTTAGAATTGTTGCCCATTTTCTGGTCAGTACAGGGTTAAAATTTTGAACTAAAAATATGCAAAATTTTAAAAAATTCACATATTTTTGCTAGGGTACGAAATATTTTTAATCCCAAAATTAGAGCGATACTAAAAATAATTTAAAAATAAATTAATACTATGTTATGTTAAAATCCAGTGAAGCATAAAATATCAGTGAAGAACAAAAACCAAAAACGAAACTAATTGCCCATTTGCTATATCTATATTTTTTGGAATTTGCAGCCCATTTCATATTACTTTTAAGATTTGGTGCCCACTTCTGGTCAGGAAGGAATGCATCCCTCCTCGTCTTGAAAGATTTGCAGCCCAGTAAGTCGGAGAAAACAAATAGGCCCAGGTTGGGTATTCTTCAAAAAGAAATGGTGGGCTACCTATTTTCCCAAAGCAAAAAACTGCTGGGCTAGTCATGTTGTTAGACGGGCCACAGAGACCACGCAACCCAGTTTATGCCCTGCTTTGTCTAAACAAATCCTCAAAAAATAATGAGTTGTGCAATTATGTCATTAATAGACTATACGTTGTGCAATTCTGTCATTAATTGACTATACATTGACAATGATATGGGTCCCAGATATCAGCAGGGTGGATTAGAGTAAAAAATCGAGGGGTGCATCTGAGTAATAAAGAGGCACTTGCTTGCGTTCGGGAGTGGACCTGGTGGGTCCGTACTGCCATACTCTGTCGGTGCAGCAAACCCCAGGCGTGTGTTGCCCGGACTATACACACGCTCAGGAGCAAAGTTGCAACATCCGAGACATGACCGAGCCGGAGAGATAGCCCTTTGAGAAACCAAAGGGCGGATCAAGAAGACCAAGTCAAGCTGAAGGAGCAAGATATCACTAAGGAAAAACCTCCCTTGCCGGGCAAGCGAGCCTGGGGAGGTCGAGGTTTCCCCGAAGACAAGTCTCAGGACTGCCCCGACAAGCTTGCCGGGGACGCCGAGGGCGGAATACCCTGTCAAGGCTCCATTGCTCCACCTCACAGCAACACAAGTCATCTATCGATGCGGTGTCGAGTGATATGTCTCCATCGTATCTACTTTTCCAAACTCTTTTGCCCTTGTTTTGGACTCTAATTTGCATGAGAATGGAATTAACCCGGACTGACGCTGTTTTCAGTAGAATTGCCATGGTGTTATTTTTGTGCAGAAATAGAAGTTCTCGGAATGACCTGAAACTTTACAAAGATAATTTTGGAATAAATAAGAAATATTGGCAAAAGAATCAACCGAAGGGGCCCCACACCCTGTCCACAAGGGTGGGGCGCGCGCCCACCCCCCTGGGGTGCGCCCTCTATCCTTGTGGGCCCCACAGATCTCCACCGCCTCAACTCCAACTCCATATATTCATGTCCGGGAGAAAAAAAATCAGAGAGAAGGATTCATCGTGTTTTACGAGACGGAGCCGCCGCCAAGCCCTGTTCTTCCTCGGGAGGGCAAATCTGTAGTTCGTTTTGGGCTCCAGAGAGGGGAAATCGTCGCCATCGTCATCATGAACCATCCTCCATCACCAATTTCATGATGCTCACCGCCGTGCGTGAGTAATCACATCATAGGCCTGCTGGACGGTGATGGGTTGGATGAGATTTACCATGTAACCGAGTTAGTTTTGTTAGGGTTTGATCCCTAGTATCCACTATGTTCTAAGATTGATGTTGCTATGACTTTGCTATGCCTAATGCTTGTCACTAGGGCCCGAGTGCCATGATTTCAGATCTGAACCTATTATGTTTACATGAATATATTTGTGTTCTTGATCCTATCTTGCAAGTTATAGTCACCTACTACGTGTTATGATCCGGCAACCCCGGAGTGGCAATAGTCGGGACACTTCCCGGTGATTACCGTAGTTTGAGGAGTTCATGTATTCACTAAGTGCTCATGCTTTGGTCCGGTACTATATTAAAAGGAGGCCTTAGTATCCCTTAGTTTCCAATAGGACCCCGCTACCACGGGAGGGTAGACAACAGATGTCATGCAAGTTCTTTTCCATAAGCACGTATGACTATATGCGGAATACATGCCTACATTATATTGATGAATTGGAGATAGTTCTGTGTCACCCTATGTTATAACTGTTGCATGATGAATGTCATCCGACATAATTATCCATCATTGATCCATTTCCTACGAGTTCGTCTCATATTGACCCTTGCTCCGTTACTTTTCCGTTACCACTGTTACGATTACTACAAAACTGTTGTTGTTGCTTTTGCCACCGTTACTGCTACTTCCGTACTAGTTTGCTACTAAATAGTTTGCTGCAGATATTAAGTCTTTCAGGTGTGGTTGAATTGACAACTCAGCTGCTAATACTTGAGAATATTCTTTGGCACCCCTTGTGCCGAATCAATAAATTTGGGTTGAATACTCTACCCTCAAAAACTGTTGCGATCCGCTATACTTGTGGGTTATCAAGACATTTTTCTGGAGCCGTTGCCAGGGAGCATAGCTCTATTCTCTGAGTCACTTGGGATTTATATCTGTTGATCACTATGAGGAATTTTAAAGATCAAAGAAACAAGATTTTCCCCTCAACTACGAGGGGAGGTAAGGAACTGCCATCTAGCTCTGTACTTGATTCACCTTCCATTTTAAGTAAACTTGCGAAACCTACACCTGCTATTGATTCCGATATGTCGCATGTTATTGATGATGCCACTTCTGCTATGCATGATGCTTATGATGAAACTACTTCTCTGCTTGATAATACTGTGCCACTTGGTGAATTCCTTGATGAACAACTTTCTAGGGTTAGAGAGAATGAAATTACTGAAACTGATGATATTATTGAAACTGAAGATTATGATTCTCCCCCTAGATATGAATTGCCTGTTGTACCTGAGGGTTATATTATGGATGAGGAAACCTCTAGAGACTTTTTTGCTTGTAATGATAGACACGATCTTAAGAAACTGCTAGCTAAGCTAAAAGGAAAGTCTTTGAATGGTAGAATGCAATATGACCCTATGTTTGCTACTTCACCTATCTTTGTTACTGATAAGGATTATGAATTCTCTGTCGATCCTGAGTTAATTACTTTGGTAGAATCTGATCCTTTCTATGGTTATGAATTTGAAACTATTGTGGCACATCTTACTAAATTGAATGATATAGCCACCCTATTTGCTCACAAGGAAAAAATTCGCTATTACTATATTCTCAAATTTTTTCCTTTCTCATTAAAGGGTGATGCTAAGTTATGGTTTAATTCTCTTGCTCCTGGTTGCGTGCGGAGTCCCCAGGATATGATATACTACTTCTCTCAAAAATATTTTCCTGCTCATAAGAAACAAGCTACCCTAAGGGAAATATTTAACTTTGTGCAAATTGAAGAAGAGAGTCTCCCACAAGCTTGGGGGAGGCTTCTTAATTACTTAATGCTTTGCCTAATCATCCTCTCAAGAAAAATGAAATACTTGATATCTTTTATAATGGACTAACCGATGCTTCCAGAGACCACCTGGATAGTTGTGATGGTTGTGTTTTCAGGGAAAGAACTGTTGAGCAAGCTGAATTGCTATTGAATAATATATTGAGTAATGATAATGATTGGACACTTCCTAAACCAACTCCTAAGCCAACTCCTAAGAAAAGGCGTATTCTATTTCTCAGTCCTGAAGATATGCAAGAGGCAAATAAATCTATGAAAGAAAAAGGTATCAAAGCTGAAGATGTTAAGAATTTACCGCCTATAGAAGAAATACATGGTATTGATAACCTGACACAGGTAGTAGAGGTAAACTCTCTCCATAGATTTGATGAAGGTGATATTCCTCATAATAAGTCTCCTAGTCAATGCTTGGATGAGTTTGATAATTTTATTGTTAAACAAGAAATTTTCAATGCTTATGTTAGTAGACAATCAAAACGTAATGCTTACATGCTTGACCACTTGGGTGACTATATAAGTAGAATTGTTAATGATCTTAAGCTTATTAGTAAACATGCTTCCATGGTCACAACTCAAGTAGAACAAGTACTTAAGGCACATGATGATTTCTTAATGAGTTAAATAGTAAGAAGAATGATAATGTTGTTAGGGTTATGACTAGAGGTGGTAAAATGACCCAGGAACCTTTGTATCCTGAGGGCCATCCTAAGAGAATTGAGCAAGATTCTCATAGAACTAATACTGATGCACCTAGTCCTTCTAATAAAAAGAAAAAGAAAACTGATAGGATACACCTGAGAATCCCAATGATATTTCTATTTCTGATGCCGAGACACAATCTGGTGATGAACATGAACCTAGTGATAATGTTAAAAATGATGTTCATGTTGATGCTCAACCTAGTAATGATAATGATGTAGAGATCGAACCTGCTTTTGATCTTGATAACCCACAATCAAAGAATCAACATTATGATAAGAGAGACTTCGTTGCTAGGAAACATGGTAAAGAAAGAGAACCGTGGGTTCAGAAACCCATGCCCCTTCCTCCTAAGACATCCAATAAAAAGGATGATGAGGATTTTGAGCGCTTTGCTGAAATGATTAGACCTATCTTTTTGCGTATGCGTTTGACTGATATGCTTAAAATGTCTCCTTATGCTAAGTATATGAAATATATTGTTACTAATAAAAGAAAGATACCTGAAGCTGAAATTTCCACCATGTGTGCTAATTATACTTTTAAGGGTGGATTACCAAAGAAACTTGGAGATCTAGGAGTACCAACTATACCATGCTCCATTAAAAGAAACTATGTTAAAACTGCTTTATGTGATCTTGAAGCCGGTGTTAGTGTTATGCCTTTCTCTTTGTATCATAGACTTTAATTGAATAAGTTGGCACCTACTGAAATCTCTTTGCAAATGGCTGATAAATCAACTGCTATACCCATCGGTATTTGTGAGGATGTGCCTGTTGTGGTTGCAAACATTACTATCTTAACGGACTTTGTTATTCTTGATATTCCCGAGGACGACAGTATGTCGATCATCCTTGGTAGACCCTTTTTGAATACTGCAGGGGCTGTTATTGATTGCAACAAAGGCAATGTCACTTTTCATGTTAATGGTAATGAGCATACGGTACACTTTTCGAAGAAACAACCTCAAGTTCATAGTATCAATTCTATTGGAAAATTTTCAACTATTACTATTGGAGGTTTTGAATTCCCTCTTCCTACTGCCAAAAACAAATATGATATTCTTATTGTTGGGGACATGCATATCCCCGTTGAGGCAACCTAGTGTTATTAAAAAATTCTCCAGTTTCATGTCATTCAGAAGAAGTTTGTTAATAAGACTTGATCAACCTTGTTAATGGATTCCTTTTGATGGGCATGAGATGGATGAATTTAGAAGGCACAACTCTCTGTACCCATCTTTTACTTTCCATTTTTTAGAATAAATAAAGAGAACATAGTATTTTCCGTCTGTTTTCTGAATTATCCGTGCAATAAAAAATTGTCCCAAAAATAAAAGTTCTCCAAATTTCCTGAAAATTTAGTACAATTTTTATAGAATATTTGAGAATTTCTGGCACTGAACACACACCAGGGGGCCTCACCAGTGGGCCACAAGGGTGGAGGGTGCGCCCTACCCCCTAGGAGTGCCCCCGACCTTGTGGGCCCCATGTGGGTCCCCTCCACTTATTCCAGCACCCATCCACTTCGTCTTCCTCCGGAAAAAATCATCCCACAGCTCAAACCCGTGTTCTTGCTCATTTTGCTGCCATTTTCGATCTCCTTGCTCAAAGCTCCATTCACAAAACTGCTTTGGGAGATTGTTCTTCGGTATGTGACTTCTCCAATGGTCCAATTAGTTTTTGTTCTAGTGCTTTATTTATTGCAAATTTTTGCTGCTGTCGTGACCTTATTCTTGAGTTTGCATGTCAAATTTATATGGTCCAAAGTAGTTTTGATGCATGATGTAACCTCTAGGCACTTGTGGGAGTAGTTGCTATCAATTTTGTTGACATTGGTTCACTTTTATTTTGAGTCACTAAAAATTTCAGAAATTTTCAGAGGAAGAAAAATGTCTAGGAGAATGTACCAAGGTGGTTCTTCAAGGAAGCAAGCACCGAGGCTCACGATATGTGAGTCGAACCGTGAACCACCAAGGGAAGCTCAAGTGCAGCCTTGTGAATGGCCGTTGGATGAATTTATGGTTCATGCAGGTTTTAAGGATGAGTTTTATGCATACGTACAAAATGCCGGCCTTCAGGACTTCTTGTCAGACAAGTGCCGACAATACTATCACCTCACCGATTCCTTTGTGCGGAGGTTTGAGTTTTCATCTAAGCGCAATACTCATACTGTCCTGTTTGATCTCTATGATAAATCTTATACCATGGACTTAGAAGATTTTAGTGATGCATGCAAAATTCCACAATGGGGTATTCTTAATGAGCCGCACAAATCTGAATACAATGATTTCCTTGCTAGCATCCCCATGGGAGAAACTAGAAATATCACACAAGTCACCATAGGGAGCATTCACTTTCCTGCCATATATTATTTTGCTCTCTTTATAGGTAGATGCATTAACGGTAAGCATGAGCATTGCCACCTTTGCGTTCCAGATCTTAGTGTCCTCAAGTGTGCGGTGTTAGGTGATAAGCGATATAACTTGGGGGCCATTATTGCGAGGAGGTTACATCTTAATGCTAAAGAGGAAGATTTATTTGGTGGTATTTATGCAACTCATTTAGCTAATTATCTTGGTGTACCCATTAGAGGGAATGACATAGAGTTGCTACCTGCTTCTCTTGATTATAATGCTATGGTACGCTACTAGTTTCTTGAGAGGAACAGTCAGTTCCAACAGTACCAATTAATCTTTGACAGACGGTGTGCCGTCCATATTACCCTTCCTGCTCCTGCCATCTTTAACTTTCAGGTAAATGGGAGATATTTTATAACTAGAGCAAAGGCAAATGAATATGAGAGAGCAGCGGAGGCCGCTCGCCTCCAGGAGGCAGCTTGCCAAGCGGTAGCTGCCGCAGCACAATATGACCCCAACTATGATTTCAGATATCATCCGGGCCAGTGGTGGCCTTAGACCAACTTAGGCCAAAAGCCTAAGCTTGGGGTAGTATGTATTTCTTACCGACATTACATTCATGTTCACACACTCATTTCAGTTGTCGGTGTTCATACTTTTTCATTGTAACATCCATGTTATTTTATTTCTTTTTCGCGCTTTCTTCTTGTGTGTTTGAAAAACCTTAAGAAAAACCAAAAAAAAAATAGTTGTAGTTAGTTTACTTTCTTTGCATGCTTAGTTGTAGTATTAAAAGAAAACCCAAAAAGATCTCTCGTTCTTCTTTTGCTTGTTGGGAGTCTTCCCGTGTAAATAGTTTTTCTCGTTCTTGTTTTACCTTCTTTAGAAAAATAAAAACTCCAAAAATATTTCAGTGTGTTTCTTTAAATTTCTTTTCTTTTCTTTGGGGTCGAGAGGAGAAGACCACAATGAAAAAAAAGTTGAGTGGCTCTCATATGTATTATTGTTGATCTAACAAAGAGCCCATATTACCTTGTCTTCCCCGTTGTCGGTGTACTAGAGTAGGGGTACCCTAGTATCCCGAACTTGTGCACGGGCAGTTGCAGCACCCCGCTGCAAGGCTTGCCGCGGTGACCGCCAAGGCCCCGACAAGAGGAGCTTGCCGGGAAGGTCCTCCGTGGTTCCTTTGGAGCCATTCAAGAACAAAGTATTCAAGACAAGGAGACAAGGCCCCGGCAAGAGGAGCTTGCCGGGAAGGCCAACCAAGGCATTTCAAGCCAAGGAGACAAGGCCCTGGCAAGAGGAGCTTGCCGGGAAGGCCAACCAAGGCATCTCAAAGAACTTGCCGCGACGCGCCGCGCGTCTCGGCAAGGCCCTGTGAGCGACAAGCTTCCGGACGCGACAAGACAACGACCGCGGCAAGGCGCTTGCCGCGACAAGCAACCACTCTGTACCCGCGCTCCAGCACATCCACTAACATGTCGCCCTGGGACCTTTCCAAGCGCGCGTGGCAAGAGGCTGTGCGGCCAGCGGAGCGCGGTGGCAAGCGACGCTGACAAGATTGCCATCGTGGCAAGCGGTGGCGTCCCTGACGGTCCCCGTTTGCACTATTTGGGCGACGTAGACGGGCATTTAATGCCTTTGTCCCCTGCCGTCAGGGTTAGGTATGATACAGTGTACAGGTAGATGTACCAACCGCATCTCCTTTTCCATTTTTGCCCTTGTCTACGTTGCCACCTGTCGGAGACCCCTTGAGCATATAAAAGGAGGCCCATGCGCAACGTAGAGGGGGGTTGGAAGGCAGAAAACACTCACGCTAGGTCTCGTTAGCAGCTGGTGTGTACTGTAGCACTCAGCGCTCTCGAGCAAGAACACAATACAACTCAGACGTGCAGCAGTAGGAGTGTTATCTCTCCGGAGAGCTCCGAAGCTGGGTAAACCGCTCGTGTGCTTCGCCTCGATCCGCTCTTCGTGCGATCTCCGCCCCCCGCCGAACCGAAAGGGGCTCGGTCCGCCGGTCCCATAGGTGTTCGTGGATCAGCTTCCCCGACATCTTTGGCGCGCCAAGTAGGGCGTCGAGATTGTGTGAACCTGATCCGGCGTTCACACGAGCTAGATCTTCATCTTCTTCATCGACATGCCACCGAAGAAGAAGGCTTCGGCGGCAGCTGATCCGTCCACGTCGATCCCACCACCACCGGAGCGCACGGGTGGTGGGGTAGACGCCGGCGGAAGAACGGGCGTCGACGAGGGAGTCCACGATGCTGCCAGGTCCAAGGACAAGGCTGCGCAGACCTCGGCGTCCGTACATGCACCGCGCCCATCTCAGGAGGCGCGGGACCGACAGCGTCATGGTACTCGCAGTACCATACGTTCGTTGGGCCAAGATCGAGCTGGTGGATCTCGGGATGCTCAAGACCAGCATGCACGCCAACAGGCTGGCACGAGCGAGGCACGGTCGCCTAGACGGGATACTGCTCCTTCTAACATAGTTAGAAGTCCGAGCATATCCCACTCCTCGCGCCGTTCGCCACTGCCACCCACCACTCCAGCAGAAGCCTTGGCGAGAGCTCAACTGCTCCTGGATTACCCTCCAACGGCGGACAAGGTAGATGAATGGAGGGCCACCATTCAGAGTCTCATCGGCTTTGCCAACGGTGACACTCCGCGGCAACCGAGCGCATTGCTGCCGCGGCAGGACTGCCAGGCACGAGCCAATGGCGACGAAACCGGTGGGGGTGCAACCACCATGCACTCTCCACCCCGAAGGCCAAGATCGCCGACTCGCCGGATCCACCTCGACAGCGACTCCACCGCATCATCGGATCCACGAGCTCGTCGCGATCAGCGCCAAGTTCTTCACGAACGACAGCAAGAAGACGCTCGTACTCACTTCGAGCGCCGAAGAGAAGCGCGGCGTCAATCGGACCAGCGCGCTGGGCCCTCTGTCGACATGCATGCACCAGGGGAACCAGGCGACTTGCCGTACGCGGTAGGTTGCCCTGCGTTCACTCGTGAGTTGCGGCAAGTCCAGTGGCCCAGCACGAAGACTTTCAAGCCAGATGTACCAGAGAAGTACGACGGCAAGACGCACCCGTCGGAGTTCCTCAGCATCTACACCATCGCGGTGCATGCTGCCGGGGGGCGGGACGACAAGATCCTGGCCAACTACTTCCCGCTGGTACTCAAGCCCAATGTCAGATCCTGGCTCATGCACTTACCGGACAACTCCATATCCTCTTGGACAGATCTATGCCATCAGTTTGTCGGTGCCTTTACAGGCGGCCACAAGCCTCATGGCCAAGAGAGCGACCTTCATCTGCTCGCCCAGAAGGAAGGAGAGCCCTTGCGCAAGTACATTCAGAGATTCAGCCGTGTACAGCACAACATCCCAGATGTCCACCCTGCCGCGGTAATCAGCGCGTTCCATCAGAACGTGCGAAACCGCAGGATGCGGGAGGAGATGGCGATGTGCAAGATCAGAGACGTCAGTGAGCTATATGCCCTGGCCGACAAGTGTGCACGTGCTGAGGAAGGGAGGAGACTCCCCGGAGAGAATACAGGAGCAGGAGGATCTGATAGTGAGGAGACTGCCCCGGCAAAGAAAAACCGGCGGCGGAACAACAGGAAGAAGAAAGGCAAAGATGTGCTAGTTGTTGAGCAGTCCGGCAACGGAGGTGGCGCCAAGAAAGCCAAAGCTGGTAGCTCCGGCAAGGAGATTGCCGCTGGCACCAACTACCAGGCTGTGGCGGTCGCCGACAAGCAGGACGTCTCCAACAAGCAATACTGCAAGATCCACCGCACCAAGGGCCATGACCTCCAGAGCTGCAAGAAGGTCGAGCAGCTTGTCGAGCAGCAAAAGGCTGAGTACGAGCGACGCGACAAGGAGAAGGCCCAGGAAGGTGCTGGAGGATCCGGCAAGAAACGTCCCGGCCGAGGAGGACGCCGCGGCAAGGCCAAGCAGCGGCAAGGAGACAGACCTTCCCGCGGCCGCAACAAGGATGAAGATGATGACGACGATGAAGATATGGATGATGACGAGGCCGATGAGCAGGAGTTCCAGAAAGCCACGGAGGTCTTGTGCGTTGACGGCGGTGCTTCTCTGCATACTTCACACCACCAGCTCAAGCAGTGGATGCGGGAAGTCAATGCGGCAGAACCATCCGTCGAGTCACGCAAGCCTCTGAAATGGTCCAGCACGCCTATCATCTTCGATATTGAGGACCACCCTGATCGCATAACTACGGTCGGGTGCTTGCCGATGTTGGTTTCACCAACTATCCGCAACCTCAAGGTCACTAAGATGCTAGTTGACGGCGGGGCCGGCTTGAACCTGATCTCCTCGGCGATACTCCGAAACTCCAGATCCCCGATGGCGAGCTCAAAGAGACCGCACGCTCCAAGGAATCAATCCGGAAGGAGCAAGCGAAGGGAAAGATAACGCTGCCGGTGACATTTGGCGCGAGTTGAACTTCAGAATCGAGAAGGTCACTTTTGACGTTGTTGACTTTCCATTGCCCTACAATGGGATACTTGGCGTCCAAAGACTCGCCAAATTCATGGCAGCCTCTCACTATGCATACAACATGTTTGAAGATGCCAGGCCCGATAAGTATCATCTCTGTCCCTGGCGACAAGAAAGATGCTCTTATCTGCGCCGACAAGATCTACCGGGAGGCAGCGGCCGCAACGGATCGCAAGTCACTTGCCGTTGAAGCTCCCGGGGCAAAGAAGAAGACCAAGTCCGACAAGAGTTCTGATGCCTACTCCGGCAAGCGCACCTCTTTGGAGTGCTGCGCTACCGTCGAGGACGCGCCATCGAGCTCCACCGGCAAGTGTAAGAATACAATGGCAGCTCCACCAGAGACCAAGAAGGTGTCCGCCAAGGAGGATGGCACTGGTGGTACCTTCACCATCAGTGCCACTCTCGACCCTAAATAGGAAGGCGCGCTCGTTGCTTTCCTGCGGCGAACGTCGGCGTATTTGCATGGCAACCGTCGACATCCCCGTGTTCCTGTGAAAGTAATCGAGCACCATCTTGCCGTCTGTCCTCATCGCGCGCCCGCCAAGCGAAAAGTCGAAGCGGCAAAGGGGCGCCAAGAATTTATCGCAGAAGAAATCAAGAAATTGGAAGCAGCAGGCCTTGTCAGAGGAGTGCTCCATCCTACGTGGATACCATCAGATCTTCATGGCAGAGGAGGATGAGGAGAAAACCGCATTCATCACCCCATGTGGCACATACTGTTTCGTACGGATGCCTTTCGGTTTAAAGAATGCTGGTTCAACATTTGCAAGGGTGGTCCATGACGCTTTTGAGCCGCAAATGCACAGAAATGTGGAAGCCTACATGGATGACATAGTGGTCAAGAGCAAGGACAAGGCGACTCTGATTCAAGATTTAGACAAAACCTTTGCAAATCTGCGCAAGATCAACATCAAGCTCAACCCCGAGAAGTATGTGTTCGAGTCCCTCCGCAAGCTTCTCGGTTCTTTGTGTCTCAGCGGGAATTGAAGCCAATCCCGACAAGATCAAGGCCATTGAGCAGATTGAAGCACCAAAGCGCCAAGGATGTGCGAAGACTTGCGGTTGCGTAGCTGCTCTCAAGAGGTTTATATCTAGGTTCATAAGCGCTACTCGCCATTTTTCAAAATATTGAAAAAGGCAGGTCCAATGAAATGGACTCCGGAAGCGGAGGCTGCGCTGCAGGACTTAAAGAGATACCTGTCCTCCACTCCAATACTTGTCGCACCTAAGCCACAAGAGAAGTTGCTGCCATATATAGCGGCAACCAATCAAGTGGTTAGTGCTGCGTTAGTAGCGGAGAGGGAGGCAGATGATGAGCCGGCAACCATGGCAGATGCATCCAGCGACAAGCAAGGGACTTCACCGGCAAGCTCTGGTCCCGACAAAGATGGATCTGCGCAGCGCAGTGAGAAGATGCGAAGAAAATGGTGCAGCGCCAGTTTACTTTGTCGGCCCCTTCTGCAGGGGCTAGGTCAAGGTACTCGTGTGCGAAATTGCTTTTCGCCTTCTCATGGCCTCGAGAAAGCTGCGCCATTACTTCCAAGCACATGAGATCACAGTTGTCACTCGTTTTTCGCTGAAGAGGATACTGCAAAATCCAGAAGCAACAGGCAGGATTGTCGAGTGGGCACTGGAACTGTCAAGCTTTGGCCTCAAGTTTGAGAGCACTTCAACTATCCAAAGCAGAGCATTGGCGGAGTTCATAGCAGAATGGACGCCAACACAAGATGAAGAAATTCCAGAAACGAGCATCCCCGTCGAGAAGGCAAGCAAAGAGTGGCTGATGTACTTCTATGGTGCCTTCTCGCTGCAAGGCGCCGGTGCGGGCGTACTACTTATTGCACCCACCAGAGAGCACCTCAAGTACGTGGTCCAGATGCACTTTCCCAAGGAGCAAGCAACGAACAAAACTGCAGAGTATGAAGGTTTGCTTGCCGGTCTCAGGATCGCAGTAGACCTTGGGATCAAGAAGCTCATTGTCAGGGGTGACTCGCAGCTTGTCATCCGCCAAGTGAACAAGAATTATCAGAGTCCGTTGATGGAAGCTTACGTTGATGAAGTGAGAAAGCTAGAAGAGCACTTTGACGGCCTACAGATGGAATATGTTCCAAGAGCTCAGAATGACATTGCCGATGGCCTGTCAAAGTGCGCCGCACTTAAGTTACCTGTGGAACCAGGGATCTTTGTGCTCAAACTGACTCAACCGTCCGTAACACCATCAACTGGACAGAGCAAGAAGAGGAAGTTGATTTCAGGTGACTATTTTCCGGCAGAGCTCCCCGAAGCCGCTGCCAAGAAGGTCCCCAAGATCAACACCAAGGGTGCTGAGGAGCAGTCTGCTCCGGCAAGCCCTAGGGTTTGTTCCGTTGAAGCGCACGCCCCGACAAGTTTTGCTCCGGCAAGCTTGCCGGGAACGCCAAGCTCGGCTGAGCCGCAGGTTCTCGCCAGAAAGCGGATGTTCCCAGCAGCAGAGATGTGCCTTTAGTCCTTGTTGTCGAGCCACAAGCTCCAAAGATGGGCACAACAGATCGTCTGCTTCCTTCGCACAGAGAACTTCCCAAGAGCAAGAAGAAGCGGAAAGAGTAGCCCGGCAGTCAAGTATGTACCAGTTTGTCGACAACACATTGTACAGAAGAAGACTCAACGGTGTGAAATTGAAGTGTATTCACCGGGAAGACGCACAGAAGCTGTTGGCAGAAATACATGGAGGCATATGTGGTCACCACATTGGCGCAAGAGCACTTGCCGGCAAAGCATTCCGGCAAGGTTTCTTTTGGTCGACAGCCCTCCAGGATGCAACTGCACAAGTAACCAAGTGCGAAGCGTGCCAGTTCCATTCCAAACAGATACACCAGCCAGCTCAAGCTCTCCAGACGATCCCTTTATCCTGGCCATTTTTGGTCTGGGGGCTCGGCATCCTCGGCCCCTTTCCCCGAGCTGTCGGGGGCTTTGAGTACTTGTACGTTGCCATCGACAAGTTCACAAAGTGGCGGAAGTGGAAGCGATGAGGAAGGTGACAGCACGGTCGTGATCAAGTTCTTCAGGTCGATTGTTTGCCATTTCGGAATCCCTAACAGGATCATCACCGACAACGACACACAATTCACGAGCCGCACCTTCATGCAGTATGTCCAAGATCTTGGCGCAAAGGTCTGCTTCGCTTCTGTTGCTCATCCGAGAAGTAACGGTCAAGCGGAGAGGGCTAATGCTGAAGTGCTGTGCGGACTCAAGACCAGGACTTTCGACAGGCTGCACAAGTGCAGGAAGAACTGGATTGAGGAGCTGCCGGTGGTTCTTTGGTCGATCAGGACGACGCCAAATCGAGCCACTGGCCAGACACCTTTCGCTCTAGTCTATGGAACAGAGGCAGTTCTCCCCACGGAACTCGTATAGGGTCACCTTGAGTGCTCGCTTATGATGAGCTTGAGCAAGAGCAATTGCGACAAGATGACGCACTGCTCCTTGAGGAGGACCGTCTTCAGGCCGATGTACGAGCTGCTCGATACCAGCAAGCTTTGCGTCGCTACCATAGCCGCAGTTAATGCCGAAGTCTCGAGGAAGGCGACTTTGTTCTTCGCGTTTAGTCCGCCAAGAATTCCAACAAGTTGACGCTTGAAGTGGGAAGGCCCTTACCGGGTGAAACGAGTCACTAGGCCTGGCGCTGTCCGCCTTGAGACCGAAGATGGCATTCCGGTGAGCAACTCCTGGAACATTGAGCATCTTCGTAAGTTTTACCCGTAGGGCGCGGTTGCCGGAACCTGTTCCGGCAACCACCTTTTGTACAAGTCTTGCCGATGTTGCATGTAATCCTTTGTACAAAGCCGGGCGCAGACCCCGTGCATAAGTAAAGCTCATGTGCTCCGCACATCTTGTCAATTTCATGCTTTCTACTTCTTTTTGCATGCGTTATCTGACACTTTGTGCAGCACCTACCCCGGTAAGCAATAACGAGCCGCAAGGCTCCATATCTTTATTTTCTCTTCTTTCTCTTTCTCAAAGAAAGGAAGGTTCCCTCGCCCACAAGTTTGCCGGGGGGAAAGGAGAAGATAATGGTGTGGACCAAGCGTCAAGGAAGTTTCGCCTTACCGAAGCAAACGATGTAAAGCTAAGTTGCTAAAGCTCGAGCAATCAGTTTTAAAATTTTAAGTTATCTTCCTCGAACGACCGTGCTTTGTATGGAAAACCTGTGCGGAGGAACCAACTCGTAGCTAGTTGCGCCTTACTTTGTTTCGAGTCCGCCAACAACTTAAGTGAGCTGCGACTAGTTGCGACAAGGTTGTTTGTCGGAGCGGCACCGCCAAAGAAGTTGCCGACGTCTCAAGACTCAGCGCTCACGGCAAAGGTGCCTGCGCCGACAAGTTCCCTAAAAGCATAGGGCAAAAACATACAAAGTAAGGAATCAAGTAAAGGAAATAACATAGCAATTGCTACCCGAAATAGAGTTATATTACAAGATAGCTTGTCGCGGCTCTAATAGATTGTTCTCATAACATGACCAGCAGCGGCAAGAAAAAGAGAAAACGGGCGGCCTAATCTACGCGATCGCCATCAACCCTCTTGATCTTGCTCACCTTGTCCACAATGGGTGCGACAAGGGTCTTGAGCGCTTCCACATCAGCTTCCGGTGGCAAGGTCTTGAGGACGTTGGTGAGGTTGAGGCCTGGATTGCGGAAGGCCACCTTCATCAGCACCTTTTGAAGAGCTCCCGCGCAGATCTGGCGTGACTCGTCGGCCTGCTGCTTTGGGATCTCTTCCCGGAGTCGTTGGAGGGCCGTCGCCACGCCTTTGAAGAACAAGCTGAGCTTGGCGCTGGGTTGGAGGTGCTCATCGGAGGAATACCCGAGATCCTCCATCCCCAGCTGCGCCAGCTCCCTGTCGATGGCTGCGGCAACATCCATGAGACCCTCGGTCCAGTGCTCCACATTCTCCCCGAAAGTGATCTCGGCGGCAAGCAAGACTTCGCCAAGAGCGCCTCGTCGGCCTTGATCTTCTCCTTCAAGGCCACCTCCTGCTCCCTGGCGCCGTCCCAGTGTCCCGAGTCAAAGTAGTCAGCTTCAACTCAAGATCTGCGTTGGAGTCCTTGGCGGCGCTAAGCTCCTTGCTCCTCTCAGCGAGACGACCCTGCAGCTCGCCAAGAGTGTAGGCGTCCTTCTCGCGCTCACGCTTGAGCGCAGCAAGCTCCTCGCCGCTCACCTTGAGGTCGGCCTCCAGCTGCATCACCTTCGTCTCCAGCTCCTTCTTGGCGGCCTCGGCAGCTGCGGCAGCATCCTTTGCTTCCTTGAGAGCACCGCCGAATGTTTGCTCGCGCGCGGCAAGCTCCTCCTCGTGGCTGTCAAGGATAACCTTCCGCTGCCTAACTCGCCTTCCTGTGCAGACAGCTTCTCGGCAGCAAGCATTGTTGCTCTTCAACTTCAGCCTTCTCGAGGATGAAGGCTTTGCGCCTCGACGAGTTGCTCCCGCTCTCCGCCAGGGACCGGAGAGCTTCTGGTGGAGGCCCCGAGCTCCTCCACGCGCTTCTCGATGTCTGCTCCGCCTTGCGACAAGCGCTTCTCGATTCCAGCTTGGCTTGTCGGGCGCGGTAGAGCGACAACAGCTTCCGCAGCAGCTGCTCCTCCTCGGGCTCGCTGCTGCTGCTGTTGGCGCTTGTCGACCAGCGTCAGGCCAGCGGAGGCGAGCGCCTCTTCATCAAACGTTTCTCCTTCGACCGGCGCCACAGGCTCGACGCCTGGGGAGCTTGATGAAGACGCCATCGCCGGCCTTCAAATAGGCGCCGGGCTGGGGCTCTTCGGAGCCTGACGCTGCAGCAGCGGCGGAGGGATCGGCGGTCGGCGTAGCGCCTGGCGCTCCTGCGGCCTCGGGGCCGTCAGTGCGATCGCCGGACCCCTTGCTAGCTTCTGCGGCGGCAGCCTTGGCGGCCTCTCCGCCGGCGGGATCATCAGCGCCGGCCTCTCCTTCGGTGGCAGCGGCGTCGGTGGTATTGTCGCGTGCGTTCTCCTCGCCGGCGACCTCGGTTTCCATCGGCTCCGGGGCAGATGGATCTGATGACCGGAAAAGAAAGAAAAGTCAAGCAAATATCCAAGAAGAAAAATCAGAAGAAGAAGAAGAACCCAAGGGAAGTTTTCAAGCGAGAGGATTACCTGTACTAGGATCTGCAGTCGTGGTCTCAACCACCGGGGGATCGTTGGTGCTGTCCCTTGCCGGAGAGCTGTCCCTTGCCGGAGAACCGTCCCTTGCCGGAGAGGTCTCCCTTGCCGGAGAATGCTCCCTTGCCGGGGAATCCTCCCTTGGCGGTGTAGTCGAGGCAGATGGCATGTCAGGAGCGGCTTCAGGGCACTCCTGGTGGGGCTGCTCTGCTCCTACACAAACCAGCAGTCAGATATCAGCAAAGAAAGAACACCCATGCACGCCTAACAGCAGGAAGTAAACCATACACTTACGCTGGGGGCTGCTTTGAGGAAGGATTGCCGGGTCCGGCAAGGCGGTCTTGGACACGCCTCCTGCTGTCGCGGTGGGTTCGTCCTCGATGACAATCACCGGGACCTTGACTCTCTTCGCCGCTCTCTGGGCCAGCATCCTGAAAAGGAATGGGTTCAGAATGAAGCAAATCAGATACAAGACAAAGCAAAAAAATTGAAGAACTACAAGTACAGCAAAGAATCTTACTCTTCTTCTTCCTCGTCGGAGCTGAGCGCGGAGAGATCGAATTCCGGCTCGCCTCCGGTGCGACGAGGCGGAGGAGTAGGCTCCCTTGGCCGCTTGGCGGGGGCAGTAGCGGTAGACCGGGAAGGCCCCGCTCCGGTTGCCGCAGCGGCGTGAGGTGCTCCCGCGGCAACAGTGCTTGCCGCGGTGGAGCGCGTCGCGCGCGCGGGCGGTTGTTAGCCCGTCTGCCGCCCGCCATTTCCCCGCCTTGGAGACGCCTTCTTGGTGGAGCTGGGGCTCCGCTATGCGGCAGCCGTTCGAAGGTGGGAGGAGGCGCCCTCGGCGGCTCGCTCGACTCAGCTTCAGTTCGACAAGCTCTTCCTCGCGGCAAGCTCCTCTCGCCGACAAGGCTTGCCGCCTCTGCTGCTCTGCCTCCTCCACGGTGAATCAAACTCGCCCGCAGCAGCGTTGCTGCCGCCTCTTCCAGCTCGGTGGCGTCGCGCTGCATCTCATCGCGATGGTGTCATGGTGAGGCCCTCTGCTCATCGGGCGGACCGGCACTTCTACCAGCCGTCAAGAACTCCCGCACGACGCCATCTGCAGGCTCTTGCCAAGTTGGGACAATTCCATGTGTCGTCGCTGCGGCATCATTGCATGGATACGGTCGAGCGAGGAATTGTTGCACAGCGACACGACACCCTCGCAACATGAACCATTCGGGATGATCAGGATCGTGCTTGAACAGTTCCAAGAGGATCGCGTCCAGCCCAAGACAAAGAAGTTGAAGTTGAGGCCCGGCGCAGCCTCATGATATCCGGCCAGACTCGAACTCCCAGCGGTCTCCTCCTCTCTCGTAGGGGGTGATGCGGTGACGAAGAAAATCTGCGCCAACAGCGCCTCAAAGAAGCCCTGCAAGTCTAAGGCGTAGGATCCGGTGACGGCAATCTTCAGCCTAGCGTCTTCCGGGGCCACGCTGCTCCAATCGTTATCACAAGACTCTGGGATTTGGCGCTCATGGTAAATGGCTGCGGTTCTCCTCGACAATCCAGCACCAGCCTGCCCTCCATTCCTCCCACTTGCTGTGGAGCTCTCCTCGAGATAAGCTTCCTTCTTGCCAATCCTCGAGATCCAAGCGATTCCGCCAAGAGAGGCTCCCTCTCTCAACTCGGGGCATAAAGAAGTGGCGGAAAAGAGCTACGCTTGATAGATTCGACAAAGTTTTCGCAGAGATGTGCGAAAACTGCCATGGTCGAAACGACATTGGGGGTGAAGTCAAGGAGGCGGAACCCATAGGTGTTCATGATATCACGAAGAATTCAGAGAAAGGCGGGCAGAGCCCGCAGATGAACAAAGGCGAAGAAAGGGTATCCGCTCGAGCCAGCCGGCGGCACTGGAGTACCTTCATGCGCTGGATGCGCCGCATCTCCGTCGGCGGAAGAGGTAGTAGTAGTCCTCGATCCTTCAAGGGCGAGCTGAGGGGGGAAGGTCGCCGCTCTTTTTCAGCGCCCATGAGCAGCTGCGCCGACCGACTTCACGGCCTTCCCTTGTCGGCTTTGAGCCATGGCGGAGGTGGTGGGGAGATCGACGGCGCAGGATGCTGGTGGCGATGGGGAGCGCTGCTCTCTTTTAGCCTTGGGAAGAAGGGGGAGCAGCGGAGGTTTTTGAGATTGGAAGAAGCAACCGGCGAGATGGGCGAACTGCCCTGCTTCTCTGCTTATAAAGAGGGAGGGGCGGACGCCCGCTTTCGAATAAAGAAACCACCCATGATCTCTCCCACGATGCCGCATTCGACGCGTGCTGCCGTGGGGGCGTGGTGGGTCCGGAGTGAGTTACGGCGTAACCCAGGCGCGTGCCTGCGTGCCTGTTTTGGGCCCGGCCCAACAGCGCTTCGGCACCGTGTGTGGCCCAGCCGGGGCTCCTGTGCGATGTACTAGAGTAGGGGTACCCTAGTATCCCTAACTTGTGCATCGGCAGTTCTAGCACCAGCTGCAAGGCTTGCCGCGGTGACATGAAGGCCCCGCAAGAGGAGCTTGCGGGAAGGTCCTCTCGGGTTCCTTTGGAGCCATTCAAGAACAAAGTATTCAAGCCAAGGAGACAAGGCCCCGACAAGAGGAGCTTGCCGGGAAGGCCAACCAAGGCATTTCAAGCCAAGGAGACAAGGCCCGGCAAGAGGAGCTTGCCGAAGGCCAACCAAGGCATCTCAAGGAACTTGCCGCGACGCTACCACAAGATCCCAAAGAAGGCCCGGTGAGCGACGAGCTTCCAGACGCGACAAGACAACGATCAGGTAAGGCGCTTGCCGCGCAAGCAACCACTCAGACCTGGCTCCAAAGACATCCACTAACGTGTCGCCTCGACCTTTCCAAGCGCAGCGTGGCAAGAGGTCAGGCGGCCACGGAGCGCGTGGCAAGCGACGCCGACAAGATTGCCATCGTGGCAAGCGGTGGCGCCCCGACGGTCCTGTTTGAATTGTTTGGGCGACGAGACGGGCATTTAATGCCTTTGTCCCCTGCCGTCAGGGTTAGGTATGATATAGTGTACGGTAGATGTACCAACCGCATCTCCTTTTCCATTTTTTTCCTTGTCTACGCTACACCGTCGGAGACCCCTTGAGCATATAAAAGGAGGCCCATGCGCAACGAGGGGGGTTGAAGGCAGAAAACACTCACGCTTAGGTCTCGTTAGCAGCTGGTGTGTCTCAGAGCACTCAGCGCCTCGAGCAAGAACACAATACAACCTCAGACGTGCAGCGAAGAGGAGTGTTATCTCCGGAGAGCTCCGAAGCTGGGTAAACCGCTCGTGTGCTTCGCCTCGATCCGCTCTTCGTGCGATCTCCGCCCCCCACCGAACCGAAAAGGGCTCGGTCCGCCGGTCCCATAGGTGTTCGTGGATCAGCTTCCCCGACACCCGTTGAATAAATGTTTGCAGATTCCAGCTTAGTCCAATGTACGTGCACTATTATTATTGTCCACACCGTTCGGTCGTGCAAGTGAAAGACAATAATGTCACGTCCCTAGTTCTGGTATGACCTAGACTAGCTAGTCATGTGTGCATCATGTTTAAATTTCAATGAATTTGAAATGGGTACATGTGAAAGCCTCATTTGTGAAAATGACCAAGATAAAAATTGCTTCAAATAGGTCCAAGAAAATGTTCATGTTTCTCTCTGAAAACATTGGCCATAGGTAAAATTCAAACCAATATCTTTAGGTGCTCATAAATATTTATTTTGGACATTTGAGTTAATTCAATAATTATTTGCATTGGAGTTATATTTGTTATACATTAAATATAACTTCAATAACTCTGAAAGTTTGTAAGTGGCCTTGAATACTTTTTAAAAGGTCACATAATAATTTTCAGAAGTTTATGAAATGATCTGGTATTTAAATAAAATCAAAACCCATTGCAGAAAATAGAAACATAAATAAATAGAAAAACTAGAGAGAGAGAAGGACTTACCTGGCGCCCCACCGCAGCCCAGCAGAGGCCTAGCCCACTGGCTTCTGCCAGTCACCACCAACCTCCCGCCAGGAGGACTAGGGCGTGTGCCCGCCGCGCCCTGGCACACGCCGGCCACCTCCTTCTTGCTTACCGCCTCCAGAACGTCGCTATCGACGCCACGCAACCCCAGGAACCCCCTCGTCCTTCCCCTCGTGCTCCTTCCCTCCCCTACTCTCTTCCTCTCCCTCCATCACCATGGCCGGGCGCCTTGCAGCGCGCCGACGACCACCACCGCAGCCACCTGCCACCCCATGCCCCGCCGATGCGCTAAGAAGCTCCGCCACGATGCCCTCTTCCTCCTCGTCGAGCTACGCTTCACCGGGAGCTCTGCATCGCTGCCCCGCAATCGTCTTCCTCCTCGGATCGCCGGAGATCGTCTCTGCCGTTCCGCCTGCACCGCACCTTCCCCGAGCCGCTGAGACCTCCGCCGGCCTCGCAGTGAGCTCGTCCGCCTCCTCCCCTCGCTCTCGTGCTCAGCTTGTCGCCGTAGCCGTCGTTCCGACGATGAACGAATCACACTGTCGCCAGAGCTCCTCGCTGCCGTGGCCACGGTCACCGTAGCCTCCAACCGAGTTCACCCACGTGCTCGTCGTGCTGCGTAGGTGTCGTCGGAGCCAAGCACGCAATGCCACGGCCACTGTAACCTCGTTACCAAGTGCACCCAAACTCCGACCGCCGCCTACGTCGTCACCGCCGTCGTTTGGGTCCGCCCCGGTGTGAGCTGAAGGCTCCACTCCACGCGCGCGAACCCCAGCTACACATAGGACCAAACCGCAGTCGATTTGGTCGACTCTGGGAAAATCCCAAGCCCCTCCGCCGTCTCTGGCCTTGCCGGCGACGAGCCGCGGGTCAACTCCGGCGAGTTTGACCCGGGTTGACCCTGTTTGACTTCCCCATGGGTCAATGACATGCGGTCCCAGCTCGCTAATTAACCTAGTTCAGGTTTAAACCTAATTAGTTTAATCTAGGATTAGTACTAATTAAACCGGGATAGTTTAGTTAGTAACTGACACGCAGGACCCATTGGTCAGTTTGACCTGGGCTGCTCCGTTGACCGCTGACGTCAGCGTGATGTCATGTTGATGCAGTAAATCATTTACTGGATTTTGTTTAATTCTAAATAAGCAGAAAAAATCCAGAAATGATTTGAACTTCAAACAATCATAGAAAATAATCTGTAGCTCAGAATGAAATAAGTTATATATGAAAAATTATTAGAAAAATCCAAAGAATCTGATTATGGAATTTTCATGCATGTTTGAGCAACCTAAAGCTACTGTATATGACAATTTGAATTAATGGCATTTGAAATGCCTTATGTGGAGTTTGAATTTGAATCTAGTGTTCAAACCAACTCCATTTAAAGAGTTGCTAGCCGCATTAGCTCAACTCATAGCATATTGCCATGTCATGACACTACAAAAAAAGACACATCCGTGACTTTTTGGGCCGAACGAAAAAATTTCTGTCATACATATGACACTTCTATGACGATAATTGTGACAAAACCCGGTATCATCATAGATGTGGTGGGCTCTTACTTCTATGACAAAAAATCATGACAGAAAATGGGCTTTTCGTCCTGGGTGGGCCGGAGACGCAGTTGCATGACATTCTTTGGGCGTCCATGACGGAAAAAACCGTGGTAGAAGCGAGGGGAGGAAAATTTGGGGAGTTCGATTCACGGTGGGAGGTCGGGGCGGCGATCGCTTTTCTCTCGTACGTCGCTGCTGCGTGTGTGTGGCGTTAGCTCTAATCAACCCGAGTGAGGCGTTGGGCTCTAATCGAACCCGGCGATTGCCTTTGTAGGCTATCGCGTTCTCGAACCCGGCGATCGATCGATGGTTGTTAATCGAACCCGATCGAGCGATTCTTCGCTCTGCTGCTAATCAAGCCGATCCATGCTGCCTCTGGGATGAACGATGGCGTTGCGGGGGGGTTGGATGAGCGATTGGCGGTGGCATTGCCTCTGGATGAACAGGACCGCGTGGTGTGGTGGAGGGCTGGATGAGCGATGGGATTGTGGAGGGTGCCCGTGGAGGGTTGGTTGAACAGACCCCGTGGTGTGGAGGGCTGGATGAACAGTAGATGGTGGAGGGGTGGTTGAACAGTAGCCGGTGGAGTAGCGCGCGGTGGAGGCTGGATGAACAGGAGCCCGTGGAGGCTGGAGTAGGTCGACGGTGGAGATGAACAGTATCCCGTGGATCCCCGTTTTGCAGTACGCCACACCCCTCCCGATGAATAGGACCCCCGTTTCGACCCTAGCGCTCCAACACAAGTCCGTTTTGTCCGTTTTGCGGTACGCCACACCCCTCCCGATCAACAGGACCCCCGTTTCGACCGTGGGAGGTCCATTTCCTCCGTTTTGCGGTACACCACACCCCTCCCGATCAACAGGACCCCCGTTTCGATCGTAGGAGGTCCGTTTCCTCCGCTTTTGCGATGCGCGGACTTCTCCGATCAACAGGACCCGTTTGAGCGTGGCAAGTCGAACACAAGGCCGTTTCCTCCGCTTCTGCGATGCGCCAGCCTCGCTTCCATCACTGTTCCGTCCAAGCGGTTGGCTCCCGCGTTCTGTTGCCTCCCGATGAACACGGCGCATTCCGTTGCCTCCCATGAACACGACGCATTCCGTTGTCTCCCCATGAACTTCGGCGACGACGCTGTTTCTCCGTTCCGACCCAGCCATGTACACGCCCTCGCCAGTGCGTATGCGCGAGTAGGCGTTGAGACCCTACCAGATATGCGTGCGTGGCCGTATTTTCTTTCTTGCACCACTGGCGGCTGTGCGTGCGTGTACATGCTACGTGCGTGCCTCTACTACGACGCGTGCGCCTCTACTACGACACGTCGCGCCTCTCTACTACGACACATGCGCGCCTCTACAACGACCAAAAGGTATGTACGCATGCGTTAGCGACTAGAATGACAACGCTCGTGCGCTTCAACCAGGTGGGTCCCGTATCCGAGCACTTCCTTGCGTGTGAAAATGTAGCTGGTGGGTCCCAGAAGTCAGAGGGGCGAATCGTTTTTTTTTTGCCCGGACGCACTTCCTTGCGTGGGAAGATGTAGCTGGTGGGTCTAACAGTCAGGGGGAAATGTTTTTTTCGTGAAATACGGTGGCCCGTCCGGTGGGTTCCCGCTGTCAGGTCGAGTAATCATTATTTTGCGTGTAATAAGAAGGCACTTCCTTGCTGCGGCCGTGGACCCAGCTGTCAGCCTCTGCACGTACAGTCCACGTCCGGTGGAAGTCATTCCTTGACCACGTTGACCACACCGCGCCGAGAGCACCAGGGCGGTGGACGACGGTGAGGCCTTGGAAGGGGATGACTCGGAGCCGGGGAAGACGGAGCAGTGGATGCCCACGCGAAGAGGGGAGGAGGGTTCACTGGTTCAGCTGCGGTGTGAGACTGATGTCGCCGCAGAATAACAGGGGGTGTGGGTGAGTAGAGGGTTGGCCTGGCCAGCGGTGGGAGTAGTAGGGGGCGGTGAGGCCTCCGCAGCATCACAGCCAGCCACTGGAGGCAGGAGCACGCGGCACAATCGGCGCTGGTTTGGGCGGCTGGAGCAAGAAGACCAGAGGTTGAAGAAGCACTACGGTCGTTGGATGAACATCGTACGGTAACAGGAGCTAGAATCGTTCATATTGACTAAGTTGACAAAGCCCTCCGTCCCGTCAACTTGGTAGGCCCTAAGTCAGCCTCCCACTATCTTTGGGTTCCACCGTGGCGGGGAGTATTCATTTTTTGTGCGTAATAAGGAGGCACTTCCTTGCGTGCGAAGATAGCTGGTGGGTCCGACATGTCGGCGAGGCACGTTTTTTTCGCGAAATCTGAGAGGCCCTTCGGTGGGTCCCGGATGTCGGTGGAGGAATAATTATTTTATGGCGTAATAAGGAGGCACTTCCTTGTCATGCGGCCGTGGACCCATATCGTCGCCTCTCCACGTCTGATCCACGTCCGATGGAAGCCGTTCCTTGACCATGTTCACCATGCCGCACCGAGAGCACCAGGGCGGTGGACGATGGTGATGAAGGAAATATGCCCTAGAGGCAATAATAAAGTTATTATTTATTTCCTTATACCATGATAAATGTTTATTATTCATGCTAGAATTGTATTAACCGGAAACATAATACATGTGTGAATACATAGACAAACAAATAGTCACTAGTATGCCTCTCTTGACTAGCTCATTAATCAAAGATGGTTATGTTTCCTAACCATAGACATGTGTTGTCATTTGATTAATGGGATCACATCATTAGGAGAATGATGTGATTGACATGACCCATTCCGTTAGCTTAGCACTTGATCGTTTAGTATGTTGCTAATGCTTTCTTCATGACTCATACATGTTCCTGTAACTATGAGATTATGCAACTCCCGTTTACGGAGGAACACTTTAGGTACTACCAAGCGTCACAACGTAATCGGGTGATTATAAAGGAGTACTACAGGTGTCTCCAAAGGTACTTGTTGGGTTGGCGTATTTGAGATTAGGTTTTGTCACTCCGATTGTCGGAGAGGTATCTCTAGGCCTTCTCGGTAATACACATCACTTAAGCCTTGCAAGCATTACAACTAATGAGTTAGTTGTGAGATGATGTATTACGGAACGAGTAAAGAGACTTACCGGTAACGAGATTGAACTAGGTATTGGATACCGACGATCGAATCTTGGGTAAGTAACATACCGATGACAAAGGAACAACGTTATGTCGTTATGCGGTTTGACCGATAAAGATCTTCGTAGAATATGTAGGAACCAATATGGGCATCCAGGTTCCGCTATTGGTTATTGACCGAGAATGGTTCTAGGTCATGTCTACATAGTTCTCGAACCCGTAGGGTCCGCACGCTTAACGTTCGATGGCGATGTTCATTATGAGTTTATAAGTATTGATGCACGAAGGTTGTTGAGTCCGGATGTGATCACGGACATGACGAGGAGTCTCGAAATGGTTGAGACATAAAGATTGATATATTGGAAGCCTACATTTGGACATCGGAAGTGTTCCGAGTGAAATCGAGAATTTATTGGAGTGCAAGGAGGTTACGGAACCCCGGGAAATACATGGGCCATAGTGGGCCTTGGAGGAAAGGAGAAAGGGCCAGCCCTAGGTGGCGCGCCCCCCCTTCCCTAGTCCTATTAGGACTAGGAAAGGTGGGCGCCTCCCCTCTCTCTCTTCCCCTCCGAATCCTAATCCAACTAGGATTGGAGGGAATCCTACTCCGGAGGAGTAGGACTCCTTTGTCGCCTCCCCTTGGGCGGCCACCTCCCCTTGGCTCCTTTATATCTGAGGCAGGGGCACCCCATGACACACAAGTTGATCTACGGATCTTTCCTTAGCCGTGTCGGTGCCCCTTCCACCATATTCCACTTGGTCATATCGTCATGGAGCTTAAGCGAAGCCTGCTACCGGAGAAGTCATATCGTCGCGGAGCTTAGGCGAAGCCCTGCGTCGGTGGAGCATCAACATCGTCCTGCGCCGTCGTCTTGTGGAACTCATCCCGACACTTTGCTGGATCGGTCCGGGATCGTCATCGAGCTGAGCGTGTGCGTAACTTCGGAGGTGCCGTCGTTCGGTGCTTGGATCGGTCGGATCGTGAAGGCGTCGACTACATCAACAGCGTTGTTATAACGCTTCGCTTTCGGTCTCACAGTGCGTGGGCGGACACTCTCCCTCTCGTTGCTATGCCATCACCATGGTCTTGCGTGATCGTAGGAAATTTTTGAAATTACTCGTTCCCAACAATGGCATCCGAGCCTGGTTTTATGCGTTGATGTCATATGCACGAGTAGAACACAAGTGAGTTGTGGGCGATACAAGTCATACTACCTACCAGCATGTCATACTTTGGTTCAGCGGTATTGTGAGATGAAGCGGCCGGACCGACATTACGCGTGCGCTTCGCGCGAGACTGGTTTCACCGCTCCGAGCACTCGTTGCTTAAAGGTGACGGCGGGTGTCTGTCTCTCTCACTTTAGTTGAACCGAGTGTGGCTCGCCCGGTCCTTGAGAAGGTTAAAACGGAGTCTATTTGACAAACTATCGTTGTGGTTTTGATGCGTGGGTAAGAACGGTTCTTGCTCAGCCCGTAGCAGCCACGTAAAACTTGCAACAACAAAGTAGAGGACGTCTAACTTGTTTTTGCAGGGCATGTTGTGATGTGATATGGTCAAGGCGTGATGCTATATTTTATTGTATGAGATGATCATGTTTTGTAACGAGTTATCGGCAATGGCGAGAGCCATATGGTTGTCGCTTTATTGTATGAAATGCAAGCGCCATGTAATTGCTTTACTTTATCACTAAGCGTAGCGATAGTCGTAGAAGCAATAGTTGGCGAGGCGACAACGATGCTACGATGGAGATCAAGGTGTCGCGCGGTGGCGATGGTGATCATGGCGGTGCTTGGCGATGGAGATCACAAGCACAAGATGATGATGACCATATCATATCACTTATATTGATTGCATGTGATGTTTATCCTTTATGCATCTTATCTTGCTTTGATTGGCGGTAGCATTATAAGATGATCTCTCACTAAAATTATCAAGAAGTGTTCTCCACGAGTATGCACCGTTGCCAAAGTTCGTAGTACCCGGACACCACGTGATGATCGGGTGTGATAAGTTCTCGTCCATCTACAACGGTGCAAAACAGTTGCACACGCGAATACTCAGGTTAAACTTGACGAGCCTTGCATATAACAGATATGGCCTCGGAACACGGAGACCGAAAGGTCGGCGTGAATCATATAGTAGATATGATCAACATAGTGATGTTCACCATTGAAACTACTCCATCTCACGTGATGATCGGACATGGTTTAGTTGATTTGGATCACGTGATCACTTAGATGACTAGAGAGATGTCTGTCTAAGTGGGAGTTTTTAATATGATTAATTGAACTTAAATTTATCATGAACTTAGTACCGATAGTATTTTGCTTGTCTATGTTTCTTTGTAGATAGATGGCTCGTCTTTGTTGTTCCGTTGAATTTTAATGCGTTCCTTGAGAAAGCAAAGTTGAAAGATGATGGTAGCAATTACGGACTGGGTCCGTAACGAGGATTATCCTCATTGCTGCACGAGAAAAATTACGTCTGGAAGCACCGCTGGGTGTAGCGAACTCTGCTGCGGAATCTTGAGCGAAGTTGTGAGCGTCGGCAAAGCGGTGATGACTACTCAATAGTTCAGTGTGCCATGCTTTACGGCTTAGAACCGGGTCTTCAACGGCGTTTTGAGCGTCATGGAGCATATGAGATGTTCCAAGAGTTGAAGTTAATATTTCAAGCAAATGCCGGATTGAGAGATATGAAGTCTCCAATAAGTTCTATAGCTGCAAGATGGAGGAGAATAGTTACGTCGGTGAACACATACTCAAAATGTCAGGTATAACAATCACTTAATTCAGCCGGGAGTTAATCTTCCGGATGATAGTGTCATTGACAGAATTCTCCAATCACGCCACCAAGCTACAAGAGCTTCGTGATGAACTATAATATGCAAGGGATGACTAAGACAATTCTGAGCTCTTAGCGATGCTAAAAGCAGCGAGTAGAAATCAAGAAAGAGCATCAAGTGTTGATGGTCAACAAGACCACTAGTTTCAAGAAAAGGGCAAAGGAAGAAGAAGGAAACTTCAAAAGAACAGCAAGAAAGTTGCTGATCAAGAGAAGAAACCCAAGTCTGGACCTAAGCACAAAATGAGTGTTTTTACTGCAAGCGGTGGACCTTTGGAGCGGAACTGCCCCAAGTATTTGGCGGATAAAAGGATGGCAAGGTGAACAAAGGTATATGTGATATACATGTTATTGATGTGTACCTTACTAGAGCTCGTAGTAGCACTTGGGTATTTGATCTTGGTTACATTGCTAATATTTGCAACTCGAAGCAGGGGACTACGGAATAGACGAGCAACGGCAAAGGGCGAGGTGACGATCGGCGTGGGAAATGGTTCCAAAGTCAATGTGATCGCGATCGACACGCTACCTCTACATCTACCTTGGGATTAGTTTTAGACCTAAATAATTGTTATTTGGTGCCGCGTTGAGCATGAACATTATATCTGGATCTTGTTTAATGCGAGGCGGTTATTCATTAAATCGAGAGAATAATGGTTGTTCTATTTATATGAGTAATATCTTTTATGGTCATGCACCCTTGAAGAATGGTCTATTCTTGTTGAATCTCGACAGTAGTGATACACATATTCATAATGTTGAAGCCAAAAGATGCAGAGTTGATAATGATAGTGCAACTTATTTGTGGCACTTGCCGTTTAGGTCATATCGATGTAAAAGCATGAAGAAACTCCATCTTGATGGGCTTACGGAATCACTTGATTATGAATCACTTGGTACTTGCGAACCGTGCCTCATGGGCAAGATGACCAAAACGCCGTTCTCGGAACTATGGGCGAGCAACTGATTTGTTGGAAATCATACATCTGATGTTTGTGGTCAATGAATGTTGAGGCCTTGTGCGGGTATCGTTATTTTCTCACCTTCACGAGATGATTTGAGCAGATATGGGTATATCTACTTAATGAAACACAAATCTGAAACATTTGAAAAGTTCAAAGAATTTCAGAGTGAAGTGGAAAATCATCGTAACAAGAAAATAAAGTTTCTGATCTGATCGTGGAGGAGAATATTTGAGTTCTGAGTTTGGTTTACATTTGAAACAATGTGGAATAGTTTAGCAACTCCGCCACCGGAACACCACGGAGAAATGGTGTGTCGAGCGTCGTGTCGTACTTTACTAGATATGGTGCGATCTATGATGTCTATTTCCGATTTACCGCTATCGTTTTGGGGTTATGCTTTAGAGGCGGCCGCATTCACGTTAAATAGGACACCGTCAAAATCCGTTGAGGCGACGCCTTATGAACTGTGGTTTGGCAAGAAACCAAAGTTGTCGTTTCTTAAAGTTTGGGGCTGCGATGCTTATGTAAAGAAACTTCAACCAGATAAGCTCGAACCCAAATCGGAAAAATGTGTCTTCATAGGATACCCAAAGGAGACTGTTGGGTACACCTTCTATCACAGATCTGAAGGCAAGATTTTCGTTGCTAAATTCGGATCCTTTCTAGAAAGGAGTTTCTCTCGAAAGAAGTGAGTGGGAGGAAAGTAGAACTTGATGAGATAATCAGTATCTACTCCCTTATTGGAAAGTAGTTCATCACAAGAAATGGTTCTGTGACAACTACACCAATTAGTGAGGAAACTAATGATGATGATCATGAAGCTTGGATCAAGTTACTCTTGAACCTCGTGGGTCAACCAGAGTAAAATCGCACAGTGAGTGCGGTAATCTTATTACGGAAGTCATGTTACTTGACCATGGCGAACCTACAAACTATGAAGAAGCGATGGTGAGCCCAGATTCCATAAAATGGCTGGAAGCCATGAAATCTGAGATGGGATCCATGTATGAGAACAAAGTATGGACTTTGGTTGACTTGCCGATGATCGGCAAGCCATTGAAAATAAATGGATCTTTAAGAAGAAGGCCGACGATGGTAATATAACTGTCTACAAAGCTCGACTTGTTGCGAAAGGTTTTCGACAAGTTCAAGGGGTTGACTACGATGAGACTTTCTCACCGTGGCGATGCTTAAGTCTGTCCGAATCATGTTAGCAATTGCCGCATTTTATGATTATGAAATTTGGCAAATGGATGTAAAACTGCATTCTTGAATGGATTTCTAGAAGAAGAGTTGTATATGATGCAACGAGAAGGTTTTGTCGATCCAAAGGGTACTAACAAAGTGTGCAAGCTCCAGCGATCAATTTATGGTGCAGTGCAAGCCTCTCGGAGTTGGAATAAGCGCTTTGATAGTGTGATCAAAGCATATGGGTTTATCTGAGACTTTTGGAGAAGCTTTGTATTTACAAGAAAGTGAGTGGGAGCTCAGTGGCATTTCTAATATTATATGTGGACGACATATTATTGATTGGAAATGATATAGAATTTCTGGATAGCATAAAGGATACTTGAATAAAAGTTTTTCAATGAAAGACCTCGGTGAAGCTGCTTACATATTGGGCATCAAGATCTATAGAGATAGATCAAGGCGCTTAATTGGACTTTCACAAAGCACATACCTTGATAAAGTTTTGAAAAAGTTCAAAATGGATCGAGCAAAGAAAGGTTTTTACCTGTATTACAAGGTGTAAGATTGAGTCGGACTCAATGCCCGACCACAATGAGAAGATAGAGAAAATGAAAGATGTTCCTATGCTTCAGCCATAGGCTCTATCATGTATGTAATGCTGTGTACCAGACTGGCGTATGCTTAGCTGTAAGCTTGGCGGGAAGGTACCAAAGTAATCGAGTGGATCCTTTGGACAGCGGTCAAGAACATCTGAAATACGAAAAGGACTAAGGATATGTTTCTCATATATGGAGGTGACAAAGAGCTAGTCGTAAATGGTTACGTCGATGCAAGCTTTGACACTGATCCGAACGATTCTAAATCGCAAACCGGATACGTGTTTTTATTAAGCGGTGGAGCTGTCGGTTGGTGCAGTTCTAAACAAAGCGTCGTGGCGGGATCTACATGTGAAGCGGAGTACATAGCTGCTTGAAGCAGCAAATGAAGAATGCGGATGAAAGAGTTCATTTCCGATCTAGGTGTCATACCTAGTGCATCGGGACCGATGAAGATCTTCTGTGACAATCTTGGTGCAATTGCCTTGGCAAAGGAATCCAGATTTCACAAGAGGACCAAGCATATCAAGAGGCGCTTCAATTCCATTGGGACCAAGTCCAAGTGGGAGACATAGAGATTTGCAAAATACATACGGATCTGAATGTTGCGAGACCGTTGACTAAGCCTCTTCCACGAGCAAAACATGATCAGCACCAAGACTCCATGGGTGTTAGGATCATTACTTTGTAATCTAGATTATTGACTCTAGTGCAAGTGGGAGGCTGAAGGAAATATGCCCTAGAGGCAATAATAAAGTTATTATTTATTTCCTTATACCATGATAAATGTTTATTATTCATGCTAGAATTGTATTAACCGGAAACATAATACATGTGTGAATACATAGACAAACAAATAGTCACTAGTATGCCTCTACTTGACTAGCTCATTAATCAAAGATGGTTATGTTTCCTAACCATAGACATGTGTTGTCATTTGATTAATGGGATCACATCATTAGGAGAATGATGTGATTGACATGACCCATTCCGTTAGCTTAGCACTTGATCGTTTAGTATGTTGCTAATGCTTTCTTCATGACTCATACATGTTCCTGTAACTATGAGATTATGCAACTCCGTTTACGGAGGAACACTTTGGGTACTACCAAGCGTCACAACGAATCGGGTGATTATAAAGGAGTACTACAGGTGTCTCCAAAGGTACTTGTTGGGTTGGCGTATTTGAGATTAGGTTTTGTCACTCCGATTGTCGGAGAGGTATCTCTAGGCCTTCTCGGTAATACACATCACTTAAGCCTTGCAAGCATTACAACTAATGAGTTAGTTGTGAGATGATGTATTACGGAGCGAGTAAAGAGACTTACCGTAGCGAGATTGAACTAGGTATTGGATACCGACGATCGAATCTCGGGTAAGTAACATACCGATGACAAAGGAACAACGTATGTCGTTATGCGGTTTGACCGATAAAGATCTTCGTAGAATATGTAGGAACCAATATGGGCATCCAGGTTCCGCTATTGGTTATTGACCGAGAATGGTTCTAGGTCATGTCTACATAGTTCTCGAACCGTAGGGTCCGCACGCAACAACGTTTCGATGACAGTTCATTATGAGTTTATAAGTATTGATGCACGAAGGTTGTTGAGTCCGGATGTGATCACGGACATGACGAGGAGTCTCGAAATGGTCGATACATAAAGATTGATATATTGGAAGCCTACATTTGGACATCGGAAGTGTTCCGAGTGAAATCGAATTTCTCGAGATGCAGGAGGTTACGGAACCCCGAAAATACATGGGCCATAGTGGGCCTTGGAGGAAAGGAGAAAGGGCCAGCCCTAGGTGGCCGCCCCCCTTCCCTAGTCCTATTAGGACTAGGAAGGTGGGCCGCCCCCCTCTCTCTTTTCCCCTCAGGAATCCTAATCCAACTAGGATTGGAGGGAATCCTACTCCGAGAGGAGTAGGACTCCTTGCGCCTCCCCTTGGGCGGCCACCTCCCCTTAGCTCCTTTATATCACGGGGGCAGGGGCACCCCATGACACACAAGTTGATCTACGGATCTTTCCTTAGCCGTGTCGGTGCCCCTTCCACCATATTCCACTTGGTCATATCGTCGCGGAGCTTAAGCGAAGCCTGCGCGGAGAAGTCATATCGTCGCGGAGCTTAAGCGAAGCCCTTCGTCGGTGGAGCATCAACATCGTCACCACGCCGTCGTCTTGTGGAACTCATCCCGACACTTTCTTTGGATCGGTCAGGGATCGTCATCGAGCTGAGCGTGTGCGAGAACTTCGGAGGTGCCGTCGTTCGGTACTTGGATCGGTCGGATCGTGAAGGCGTCGACTACATCAACAGCGTTGTTATAGCGGTTCCGCTTTCGGTCTCACGAGTGCGTGGGCGGACACTCTCCCCTCTCGTTGCTATGCCATCACCATGGTCTTGCGTGATCGTAGGAAATTTTTGAAATTACTCGTTCCCCAACAGGTGAGGCCTAGGAAGGAAAGCGACAGGCGGGGAAGACTCGGAAGTTGTTTCCCACGCGGAGGAATCTGTTGTCTGAGGTTTCTTGGTTCGTCTGCCCTCGCCGAGAATAACAGCAGGTGTGGGTGAGTAGAGGGATGGCTAGGCCAGCAATGGGAGTGCGGTGGGGCACAGAGGCCTGCTTGCGGCGGCCTGCACAACCCCGTGGGAAGGAGGGGCGAGCAGTCCCTTGGCGCTTGTTTGGCGGCTAGAGCAGGAAGAAGCGAGATTGAAGAAGCACGGCGGCCGTTGGATGGACATCGTATGGTCCTTTGGAGCTAGAATCGTTCATATTGACTAAGTTGACAAAGCCCTCTGTCCTCGTCAACTTAAATGCGCCCTAAGTCAGCCTCCCACCATGGTGGGTTCCAGCTAGCGAGGGGTATTCATTTTTCTGTGCGTAATAAGGAGGCACTTCCGGTGGGTCCGGTGACAGCGTGGGGGGCGTTTTTCATGAAATCGGTGGTCCGTCCGGTGGGTCCCAGCGATCGAGGGCAAACATTTTTTTTTCATGAAATATGGTGTCCCGTCCGGTGGGTCTAACAATCGAGAAACATTTTTTCGCGAAATCTGGTGGCCCATCCGGTGGGTCCCTATGTCGGTGGAGGAATAATTATTTTGCGGCGTAATAAGGAGGCACTTCCTTGCGGCTGCCGTGGACCCAGTTGTCGGCCTCTCCACGTCTGATACTCTTCCAATGGAAGTCGATCGTTGACCACATTGACCACGCCGCGCCGAGAGCACCAGAGGCGGTGGGCGACGGCGAGCCTAGGAAGGGGCGATGCGGAGCCGGGGAAGACAGCGGCGGTGGATGCCCATGCGGAGAGGAGTATGAGGTTCACTTTGGTTCGGCTGCGGTGTGAGGCTGCCGTCGCCGCAAAATAACAGGGGAGGGGTGAGTGGAGGGATGGCCTGGCCAGCGAGTGGGAGTAGTATGGGGGCGGTGAGGCCTCCAGCGGCAGCCTGACCCGCCATGGGAGGCGGAGCATGCGGCACGACCGGCGCTGCTTTGGGCGGTGGGGCAAGAAGACCGGAGGTTGAAGAAGCACTACGGCCGTTGGATGGACATCGTTGACCACGCCCGAGAGCACCGAGGCGGTGGACGACGGCGAGGCCCTCGAAGGAGCGACCGCGGGCCGGCGAAGACACGGCGATGGCTGCCTGTGATGGAAATCTGAGGTTGATTGGTTGGCTGCCGTCGCCGAAAAATAACAGGAGGTGTGGGTGAGTAGAGGATAGACAGGCCGGGGATGCGAGTATGATGGGGCCGTGAGGCCTGCCCGGCAACTGCTTGCCGCCACGGGAGGCGAAGAGCAGGCGGTTCCGGCGGCGCTGGTTTGGTAATTGGGGCAGGAAGATCGAGAGGCGAAGAAGCACGATTGCCGTTAGATTGACATCTAACGATGCGCGTATTAGTAGTCGATTGTTGACTAAGTTTCTTTTAAGAAACCTTGTGTAGGCCCACAAGTCAGCCTCCAAATCTGTGGCGGACAACATAAAGCCCATTAAGCTATTTTTATAATTTGCAGCCCATTTGCTATTTTTATAATTTGCAGCCAATTTGCTAATTCTTAAGTAATTTATTACAGCCCATTTTCTGCCGGGACCACGGTCAAAAAGTTCAACCTTATTTTGCATATTTGGTGGAGTCAAACTGTTGTAATCCCGAAATGATAAACATTTTTTAAGAACTTATTGATTTGCCAAGAAAATCGTTTTGTTTTTGGAAGCAAATAAGACGTGGGACAATTGAGTTGGTTTAAGGGAAAACCAGTGGTAAAAAAATCAGCACTGGGTGGGAAAAAACAAAAAAAATAAGGATGTAAATATGAAAAGGGAATTTTATGTGTTTTCAATATAATGATACGTGTATATGAACTAGTAAAACTATAGGTAGAGATTAGAAAACGGATGTAGGACATGCGTTTCAAGAGGAAAATAGAACTGGGCTGTGTGTTTGATTCAGTAAAAAAACTGCATGAGGATGTTGTAAGACAAAATATAACTAACTTATTTGGCGGGCGAGAGGCGATGAGATACCTGCTGGATCTTTGTCCCCGTTGTTATCATGGGCTGGGCTGTTAAAAACAAAACCAACCCTGGGCAGTCTACAGCCAGTTGAAACTTGCTCGACCTGAAAAAACAATATACATGCTCAATAAGCGAGAGAATTCTGCAAGCACGGTGATAAGCGGGATGCAGCACGGATATTGTTTTTATCGTGATAATAAGTGCATGCACTTGTTTCGAAAAAACTACAGAACTGGGAATTCGAACGGCGGGTGCTTATGCTACCCATCAAATAAAAATTAGGTGCCTGAGAATTCGTTTTGAAACAAATGATTCAACTTTATATCCACGTCGACCCTCGGCATGATGGTTGGAAGCAAATGCAAGTTCATACCAAAAGATCGTTAACAACAATACCAACTTGCGGACGACAACGTAGTACAACTACCAATACCAAACTAACATATAATCTTTTTACTCCTAGCCCTAGTGTTAAATGCGGTAGAAAATCTTGCGGAGGACCAGCTCCGCTCCTTCTCTTGCTCCGGGTCCCGAGGTGAATGCTTGGTGCATCACCTGATTGGTCCTCTGCTGGTGAAGTTCTTGTTGGTGTGCAACACGAAACCTTTGCTGCCCGTCTGCGGCCGTTGACCATCACCGGCAAGGTATTGCCGGTCTTGTGCCACATCGCGTGCATGCCGCACTCCATTGTATCTTGCAGCAGCGTCCACGTGCCCTTTTGAGCATACAGGTGTTGTCTTTGGAAGAAATGCTTCCTTAGGCCACTCGAGTGTGATACTGCGGTATTGTGGAATACAGGTTTTAGTGTACCTAGTTGGCATTTTCATAACATCTTTGGCATGTTGCGATCACTTGTTTCACTTTTATTAACGTCAAATTGTAATTGCTTCACCAGGTCTGCGTCTAAAAAGAAAAATAGAGCTATAAAGAAAGGAATATGTTTGTGCAAGTAGGCGGCCGATCGGTGTCTTACGGAAGTTTCTCGGGTTGGGTGTAGCATATGCCGTGCTTTCATTGTCGATGGTTGGTATGAACAAATCGATGAGAGACTGAAATCTCGCGTTGTCAGCACTCACTTTGGCCTCAAGGTGCTCGATCAGCTCCTGATCCGTGGGATCGAACTTGACGCCAGCCGGCAGCACCGGCCAATCCTTCTTCGACTTGCATCGGTAATTCCAGTTATATGGTACTCAATGTATGATCAATCGATTGTTTTAAGTGAATGATGAAAGATTTGACGAGATAAGTGGTACTCCAAATCTGAAGTCGAGAATACCCGAACACGCCGCGGATTCTTGTGTCACCTCACAGCAGCGTGTTGTCACGTCAATTCAATGTGTGGACATGATGAATAATTTGACCGGCGTATACTAATCTTGCTACTGTACTACTTACTAGTCATATTTAGTGTCACAATTTATACATAGGTTTAACTAACAAATGCGCACTTGAAGCCTAACTGATATATATATATATATATATATATATATATATATATATACATCTCCATCATCATTATCAGTACATCCTAAGCGGGAATTAGGATGCACTTGATCCCAGGAAGGTATCTATCCTTCAAACCGGAGGAGTGCTTCAAACTAACAACGATACATAATATCCAACAAAAGAGGGTCGTGCTACAGCAGCGAGAATACATGGCTCGGTCTAGATATCAGCATGAATCAAGTTGTGCATATTTGCTATTGGCATGAACCACATCGCCGCATGTCGGGTTTGCAAAAGCCATCCATCGCATGGAAGCTTGATGCCTTTCACACTGCGAAGATTATCGGCAACAAGCGTGTCGGCGAATCTCTAGATATGGTGATTCATGAAACCCATGGTATGATGTGTAAACACAGCCCCCTCGCGAATGGAAGTTGCATAACACAGTAATCATCGCCGGTGATATGATCGATGATTGGTTGGATGATCGGATAATTGAGCCGAGGAACAAGGAGTGGTTGCGAGGCTGTAAACCCGCCTCGATTGAATCGCTGGCCCATGGAGCTGGGATCTTTCTCGAACACAAAGCAGCCATAGCCATCAATGTCACGAGCGCCCCATGCATTGTACTGCATGTGGTTTGATGTAATGGTTTGGTCAATTTGAGTGCGTGCGAATGAGCATCAAATGACCGCCGTCAATGAGCGGCGATAAACCACCACCCATCGGCTGGTATGATTCAGAGTCTGGAATCATGAAGGCCAACGCATTTCGTCTGCTGCAACAATTCAAATTGGAGACCAAAAGGACAAAATAAACAATCATGTTCGAGTATGTGTGGAATTAAGATTATTATAATAGTGACACATATCATAGACAGAGAATTGCAATGTCGTGGTCATAATCATACCCCAAGTTAAAAAAATAAGCCAATGGCTTTCATATTCTAACAACATGTCATGGTTCAAACATCATGTAACAATGAGAGGAAAACAACTATGACAGCGCCTACTCATATTCTACCATAGCACTTACTACTACTATTCTCATATCAACTCTAAGCAATAACATGCGTTGTTATAAAAATCTTGTAAGCGAGAGTAACATATAGCAATCATGATGTTATGCTCATAATATGTATTCTAACAATCATTAGATGCCAATTTTTCTCATATCAACTCTAACAATTGGCGTATGCATCGTGATGGTCATAAAAAAACTATAACAATAACATGTGTGGTCATAAAAATCTAGGAAATGAGAGGAACATATAGCAATGATGTGGTTATAGACATGCTATGCATTCTAAATTTGTAACAAATGAACAGGCAATCATATTCATAAGGTAAAGTTGAGATGAGATAGAACAATTACACGATGATAGATTCCACTAGTATAGGCAGCCAATCTGTGCGTCGACCGCGTAAACGATGCCATCGTGCACTATAGCATCAGACAGAAGTGTTGCCTCAACAGGATTGATGATGAGCCATAACCATGTATGGCGACCGTGTTCCAGATAGACTAATCCCATGTTGAACAAGGCAATGAGCTTGTAATCCATGTAGTCTTCGATGGTGTGGGCGCCGCATGATTACAACTTTACGCAAGCGAGAGGTCGAGCCAAAAGCTTGCGGCGTCTCGTGCGTAGTAGGCAAGAGTGTCCGGCGGGCGCGAGGCTCGATGGCGGCGGTATCAACGATGGAAGGTGATCTCTCGCTGGGTGTAGATATCCACGAGACACCACGGACTACGGTGTGGTGGATGAGGGCGATCGATTGGCCTTCATGCCCGCCCGATGGTGGCGCGCATGAAGGGCAGGTGGGCGGGTAGTGGTAGCATGTCGAGGGCACCACGGCAACCTCCGTAGGATCGTCAAGTCGATGTCTGGGCCACTGCGAGGATCGGGCATCGACAAGCGGGTGTCTTGAAAAGAGCGGCGGTTGCGAGCAGTAGGCGGTACAAAGACACGAGCATGCGGCAGACGGACGGTCTTGAGTAGGTCCATCGACTCTGATCTGCTCCAAGAGAACATCGGGAGGAATTCCAATCATGGCTCTGCGTGTCGGTCGGTTACGCCATTGGGGTTTTCGGTGCCTGCGAGCCAGTGAGGAAGTGGATTGAGGCGGGCGGCGAAGCTTCTCCTCGTGTGGCGGCGGTGGCGGGGGATATAGTATGCATGAGCTACCAAGGAAGATGGCGCGGGCGGCGCGGCGGTGAGTGGGGTAAATGGTGTGCGACAGCGATGGAGAAGAGAGGAGGAAGAAGAAGAGAGGAGGAAGAAGAGTGGAAGAAGGGAAGAAAGTGCATTAAATCTCAATTCTACTAGTACTACTACCGGGATATAGGCACCGTCCTTGAGTGTAAATAGTTACACCGATGACATGTGGGTCTACCACAAGAGGGCCCATATGTCGAGTTAATGGAGGACAGAGGTGCGTGGGCGTATTTGCGGAGCGTGCTCTCTTGGCAAACATGATGGCGATCTTGGGTAAGGCTGATTTAGTAACACCAACATGCTGGTTCAGCTTATTAATTCGTGTCCCATCTTTTGCGGCGTGTATTGTCACTTCCTTTGCAAAGACTAGTTGAATAGTTCTCTCGACCGAGATGGGGAATAATGGATCGCGAGGACTTCCTTTCTCTGATATCCCTATGCCTCTATGCTCACTTCACTCATTTTGCTCCGTACCTAGTCACTTGTTGAAATCTGTAGAAAGACAAATACTCCGTATTTGGGAGCAGAGGAGGCTTTTACTCCGTACTATTTGGGAGCAGAGGAGTATCACCATATGGAGGAATAGAGGAAGCTTGAAATATGAACATGTCAATGGGAGGAGTAAGCCCCATGCATGCATGCATGCAACATGCAACACTCACACGTACTCCACATGGACACACATAACACTCACGCACCCATGCGGCACACAGCCTGCAACATAACACACGCTCACGCTCAAGTGCTCAACCTACTCCCTCGTCCATGAAAACTGTACATTTAGAGATTTACACATTGACGAGGGTATAATTAGCGCCCAAAAGTAGCAGACTTATGTGTGCATCGACCATTGAGATAAGAAGATTAAATGAAGGCCGTTGCATGCTTTAATTAAGGATAGACATGTAGCCTATACCTACAGCACAAGTTGGTGCATTAGTCAATCAATATCGATTTAGATTAAAGGCTAAATGCATTGGAAGTGTAGATGTACATCATATACTACTACACTCTTTGTTTTATAGCGATGTACACTCTTTGTTGGAAGACCGAGGAGGACACGTGCATGCACTCACATACACAGCCGAGGCGGTTCGGGCGCAAGGGTTGGACTCGTGTCGCGCTGCATAAAGTTTTGTTTAACTGATTTCTTTGCTCACTTGGCCAGCAGTGGGACCCATAAACCAGGTGACAATTTAACTAGTCAACAAAGTGCCACGTCGACTATGTGGCCGGTCAGTAGGGTGCAATATGGTGCTCTACGATGAGCTAGTGATCGTATAATTGACGCAAAACTATATATAGTGACCGTAAAGAGCGTATTGTTACATACCTTGACCGCTAGTGTATTTTCTCGTTTCAAATTAAGCCATATTAATCAGAAAGGACGCAGTATGGACTACTACTAGTACTACTACTGCTTTAATGTGTCCCGTCAACTCGCCGAACGAGGAGAAGCTTGCTTACTACGCCTCTCCCTCGCCCATGCCTTGTGGTTCGCAGGACGAGGAGAGGGTTTTGACTACAATGCCCTCTCCCTCTCCCTCTCCCTCGCCCTCGCCCTCGCCCTCGCATATTGCCAGAAGCATATTGTACTGTAGTATCATCATTGTTGGACCTTCCGAAGAGGCGAAGAGCCAGGTGCAAGGTTCACATGAGTCTGAACTGTTGAACCTCCGAAGAGGCAAAGAGCCAAGCGCAAGGTTTTATAGGAGTTGTCGTCCTAGTAGGAGTGTACTACAACTATAGCGAACGATGCTCTTGTATGATGCCGCCCGTCACGTATATCCAAAGCTGTGCCACCTTTTTTTCTCAAAGGCGTGTTGGAGCCGTGCAACAACCACACAAGTTGCGCGTACACATAACACATTTACTAGTAATAAATTCTAAAGGACAAATGCCGTTATGCCACACAAGTTCATCTCAATTCATGTGATAATTTTGTGCATGACTAGTCTACATATATTCACAGCGCTACCGTTCACAATTACCGTACTCCACTTACACGTTATAGATGGGCTACATGTCCTCCTCCGGTTCCAGTCCAGTGTTCTTCATGGATGGCACGATCCATAGCGGTGAGCAGCAGGAATCATTATGCAGCTTTCTAGTCGGTTCCACGATGGAGACTCATCCAAGTTGAGCGGCATAAATCAGGATATCGTGTCCCGGCATGTCATTCATCCGTGATGCGCACTGAAGACACAACCATGCTTCATGAGCAGCAGGCCTTCCGTGTCGTGCACGGAAGGTGGCATCCGCTTCACAATGGGGTAGCTGTCCCGATGAAAGCGAGTACTCTCAAGAGTGTTCCTCGGCACCCACGTAGCATCACAAGGGTCGAACTTCGGCGCCGTTCATCAGTACCGCGGCATCCCAGATCTGGACACATGGTGGCGTACATAGTCAAGGTCCATGCATAATAATGTTGTGCTCAAATATGGCGGTCGATGTCTTGTGCAGCAAATAGTACTACTCGGTATAGAGGAAGTAAAATAACGGGATTATTATATATAGCCACTCTTGGCTACATGGATGAGATAGTAAGACATGGAAAAACAAAAATGGTGGCAGCTAGTGGGTTCAAGTCTTCAAGGGCCTAGCTAGCTATCTGCGTCCTCAAGGTAAAAAGTACTCCTACTAGTACTACTAAGTATACTACTAGTACAACAATGAAAGAGAAGGCGAGAGGGTTAAAAATGGAATACAGGGTAGATGGTGACGGTCCGATCGTGGTAGATTGTGTGACCATGTTGCACATCGGTGGTACCATGGGTAACGACTGCTAAGATAGTTGATCCCAATATGCCAAAGTCAGCTACAAGGTTCGAGTTAGACCGAATCGCGGATGCAAATGCACATCCGGGATCGGCGATCTTATTTTGATCGAGGATGGTGGTCCTGCAAAATAATGGAGTACCGTTAGGGATGCAAATGATGGTTTGTGCATTCCGTTTGTAATCTCCGTCCGTAGGATGGCAACCAGATGAAACAAGTCCCTGGCTTGTCACCGCGAAGATCTGGCCTAGATGGCGCCGGCGTCTTGAGCGTGTAGGGGTACAAATCTGCCGCCGCCAACATCGCCGACCTCTGCCGTTCTGCCTCTTGCATTGATGGCAATCCTTATGTCGAACACCACGATGAGATAGTAATCGTCGTAGCCGCGTCACTTTGTTGGCAGGTCCGCAATTGCTATCTTCTTCAATCTCATGTAGGCATCATCATCGTATTCAAGCCCAGCCGGTCGGGAAGGCCGATCCCAATGGTGGAGAAGGGTCTACGGAGCAGCCGCCTTCTTTGTGGATGTTGTGCAAAATGATGGTGGTATCCGGCGGAGGTATGCAAGCCAATCTTCGTTGGCACCGACCGGACCTATATATAAGGCGGTGGGCAGCGGAGAAATTACGGGATGGAAATGGAATAACTAAGTACTACATGATCAAACTCCATTCTTGACCTGCTCATCGGACAAAATCCGACTACCTCTCAACGTCGGCAACTCTAAGCGGAGTCAACGTGCAACCATGGCCGAGGAGGCGGTGGACTGTTGAAGGATTGTCCCATAGAAGAACCTTCTCCTCGAGGGCGCATGGAAGACCAACAAGCATGGCCTTTTCCCAAGCCTGTTTAAGCGGCGTCTTGAAAAAGTTGGTGCGAGGAAGCACGAGTCTTCTGGCGGTGAGGGCGTCGGAGCGGCATCGATTTCTCCCGGAGGATCATCGTCCAAGGTCTCCCAGCCCGACGAGGAGGAGAACCGCTGGCGAATCCATGGGAGCAGCAATGAACTGCCTTCTCTTGGGGAGGAGGCTGGCGAGGAGGAGATAAGGCGTAGTAAGCGGGGCCTCGTCCCTTCAAGCGTAGATCGTTCCTCAGCGAAGGGGTGAGGCTATTATTTACTACTAAGTACTAGCATTATGGAGCGTTATGGGATTGCATTATCTGTAAATAATAGCACTAGTAAGAAATTTTGGCACTAGGTAGTAGTTTTTGGCGTGGATTAAGAAATTTTGGGTATGTTTTGCCATTTTTACCGCCAACTAGTGTCAAAAAACGTCTTACATTATGTGACGGAGATGCGTACTCGTCTTGTAGCAGATACTAGTACTACTTTTCTCAACTAGTAGTGCGATGTCTTGTACTTCTAGTCTAGTCTACTAGTATAGTGCACCAGTTTTGAACTCTTGAATCTCGGGGCCAAGGAGCTACAGTTGGAAGTGGAGGTACTAATGTTCTCTAGAACCATCGTTGTACTATCAATGCGGGGAAGTACACTGCGTAGTGGCCTAGTGGGTACTCTCGGTGCTCTATTCAGCCGCTCCTCTCACGTGGCTGGCCTACTCAGCCGCTCCTCTCACGCACACACTAGCAGCCTGTTTATCGGCGACGCTTCTTTGCGAAGCGAGAACATTTGAGTTATTTGATATAGTGAGACTAGGCTTTTCGCTTCCATTTGTGGAGGTGTAATGGATCTTGTCGAACTTTGTTAGTAGTTCCTTCTTTATGTATGAGATGAAGCAAAGCTTTTGCCTCCGTTTCAAACAAACACGTCAATAGGAATTTCTTTTATAGTAGAACCGATAATGGAGTGAAGTCCATGCGTTCAACACCACAAGCTACAGAGTAGTAGTAGAGCACTTTACATCTGAGCCATATTGCACAGTTCCCAATGCCCCACCAGGCTTTTCCGGCTCCTCGGGCTTAATTGGGGCGCTAGTTTAAATATGCTACTAGTGATGAGGAAGCTGCAAGCGAGGTGCGGCTAGAAGCGACACTTGAGCCACGGGATCTTGGGAAGGAAAACCCGTTCACGTGGCTAGGCTGTCCGTGCACCCAGTTGTGGGGCTGCCTGCGTCCGTTTGACTTCAAAACTCAAACTACCCATGTAAAATATTGGCTCATGGCGAAGTGTAGTAGTACTATTTTTTAAAAAAGGCCGTCGTGCGTTAAGCTGGGATCGAACCCACAAAGCGAGGTATACACTCCCGACCACTAGTAGTACTCGTTGGAGTACAACGCAACCTAGAATACGCCTTTTGTAAGCTAGTAAATGCGTACATTGTTCCTTACAAGAAACCCCTAATAATGCAAGAAACCACTAAAATGCCAAGAAACTACTACCACTTGCATCGTGGCAGACTTAAGATAAGACTACCTTATCAACCATTGTACATGCTCTTACCAACAAAAATCCTCGAGTGACCTCCTACCTCCGGCCGTCCACCTAGTCATCCTCGGCCATGGGGCGCAGCTACTGCGTCGCCGGCGAAAGCGGCGAGTCAAAACCGCCGGCGGTCGGAGCCCATGTTGCGGCAGCCGGATGCCAGCTCCGTCCGGCGCTTCATGACGCTAGCTAGCCAAGATAGCTCCATCCAGCTGCTTATGCGCAAGGTTTGCTAGCTAGATTAGCGCGGCAGCAGCCGACGACTTGCTCGTCGGCGTCGCGCTAAAACCAACCATCGGCTCGGCGAAGGCCAGCGGTGGCTTGCTCGCTCGTGGAGTCACGCTTCGGGCCAGCCTGCCAACCCGTCTGAAGGCTAGCGCGGCGTCCGGCCCGTCCGGTGGAAGCGGTGACCAACTCGCTCATCACCGGCGCCACCGGCGAACACGCATCGATATTGTTTGAAGTAATGTTCAGGAAAAATAATGATTTGAGGGAATAACAGGATAGAAGGTCGGATGTGGGTCCCTCGTGTCAGCGGTCAAACAAAATGTGTTGGTTTAAGCTGCCTCGTCGGCCGCAGACGTGTGGGCCAACCCAGTCATAAATGGGTTTAAACGAACCTAATCGGTAGGAGTACTAGGTAGTAGTTTTTGGCGTGGATTAAGAAATTTTGGGTATGTTTTGCTATTTTTTGTACAATAGATTCTTCCTAGGGCTGGTTGAAAGTGGTAGTTTTTGTTAAATACTCTACATATTGTAAGTAGGAGTGAAAGTTAAGCTTTGGAAGCCAATAAGCAAGGCTAGTTACATAGTGCATATGTGTACATGATTGAAAGTAAATATCAACCATGGTGACTAATATCTTGATGGAAAACTTCGAAACTATGGAATACTAGGAAAAAATGCATGGTTGGAAATACTAGCAATGTTCATGTCCGTTGCAATGAATCATAATTAGAATAATACTTATTCACAAACTTGGTACAAAACACCCTAATTTTGATATACATATGTCACTAGAGATATATTATATGTTTCAATTAGAATATATTCCTTGGGCTGTTTTGGTGAGGTCGGGGAGGGATGTGGTTGGTTTTAAGATACTAATTATGGGTTTTTATGCAAATTGGTAGACAAGTGGGATGTTGGTGAGAAAAGCAACAACTTACCTCACAATCGTTAGATGTAGATCTAATGGTCGAAGCTTGACGGATGGCAGACACACAGCATCACCAACTTAGTCTTGTGTAGGAGTACTAGCAAGATCCGTGCATTACGGAACATCAAGATGCATTTTTTATAAAACACTTGTTGTGATTGACCCTTGGGAGTAATCCCATGTGTAAAACTAATGATATCTCGAGAAATATGAGATAAGGTGAAGAGGAGTGGGGTGTGGTGGTGGTTGGTGGTGGATGGCGGAGGCATGGGGATTGGCGATGCGTGGCGGCCACCAGGCAGTTTGTTCGAGGCTTCCTTTCTTAATTGCTCAACAATGAGGTTTGTTGGAGATAAGGATGAGCGAGGAAGGCCTTGTCTGCAAATGTGGAGAGGGTGCGGGTATCTTTTAGTTTAATTTCCATCCGTCGGATATAGATCGGACGGTCTATATTGCAAGATGGCACATGCACCATCATCACCAACTCGGTTTTTATAAGAGAAGAAATATAAGTATGGAGATACAAGCGTATTATCGATACTTGCTTCGTAAACTAGCATCTACATTCTATTCAGCGCCTCGGCATGTGGGGCCTTAGCACAATGACTTCTCATTGTGTAAAACAAAGATTTTCCGTCGCCGACAAGGAGGGGGTGGCGGTGGCGCTTTTTGGCTTGCTCTAGTCCTAGTAGTCATACTAGGTGGTCTAAGCACGTGTAGATTTTTTTTTCATGTCTCGTGTTAGCCGTCTTGCCACATTGTTGATGAATAGGCGGTAAGTTATTCACGGGAAACCCTTGTTGAGCGTGTTTGCGAGAGAGAGAGAGAGAGAGTGTGCGTGTGTGATATGTTAGAGGCCGAGGCAATGATAACAGATTCTTTGTGTCTATGTGTGTGGAGGATAGAGAGAGACATGTACATGGGGCTTTGTGTTGTGTAACGTGGAGACACATATACATAATTAGAGAGTGAGTGTGTGAGATACACATGCGGACATGGGGAGAGATGAGGATCCAGATAAATGGGTGTTTGTGCGTGTACATGTGTGTTTGTGCAGCGTTTGTGTGTGTGAGGGAGAGAGTGTATGTGGAGTAGAGACCATGATGATGTAAACCTAGTATAAGGGAAGGGGAATGGTGTGACATGTGTAGTAGCGAGATATACAGGTGCTGGCGGGGGGAGACTATTTGGAAGAGACATCGAGTGTGTGTGTGGGAGAGGGGTGTGAGGCGAGAGAAAGAGAGAGCTAGCGGAGGAGAGAGAGAGAGAGAGAGAAGAGAGAGGCGAGAAGGGTCGTTTGTGTCCATAAATGGCGTATAGATAGGGAGACAATGTTGATGTTGTCGAAATTGGCCTATGAGCGGAGGCGCAAGGGAAGCGAGTCATCGTGTGTGTGATAGGGACTTCATGAGAGATCTAGAATAGATGGTGTAGAGAACAATGTGTGAAATCGAGAATGATTATACATTAGGGAGCTATGCAAAAGTCACGACATATATGTATCTGAGGGAAGGAGCTGGGGCGGGCATGTGGGAGAGATAGAAAGAGGAGAGTGGTGCACAAGGAGACAAAGTGTGCTTGTTTGCGAGTGGGGTGGTGTGTGAGGTGAGTCTTGTGAGAACCACATAACTAGGGAGATAGGCGTTTGGGGCGGACGTTTTGTGTGTATGGAAATATACACTCTACATAGTGTGTGTGCTTGGGTAAGAGAGATAGCGGGAGACCTAGAGAGTGAGGAAGAGATGTGTGCATGCCGAGAGACAAAGTGATAGAGACCTATGTTGGGGTCCGGACTTTACAAGAGAGAGGGTGTTAATGTGCTCGTGTGTTGGTGTTTGGGGAAGACGACTTCTCTATGTGTGTGTGTGTGTGTGGTGGTGGGGGGGGGGGTGACTTGAGATAAAGAGTGAGGTGTCTATATTTGAGGGACTTTAAGCGTAATTGAGATATTGTGCACTCATGGTTGATCAATTTGTTTCACAGTTTGTACTATGAGATAACGATACTTTTGAACATCGTGATATACCTTGATGTACCAAATTACAAACCTAAGATTGGAATTTTGGAATTCGACTCCATCATTAGCTTTTGTAATTCATTTAAGCGGAGGTACATTTTTAAGCGGGATTTCGTGATTTCAAATTCATATATCAAACCTAGAGATATACACATACGGGCATGTTCAAACTTTATAATCATTCACTTTATTCATACACATACACATTTTGCTTTTGTCATCATATTTAGGATAAACACATTTGGAATTTCATTTGAATTGGACCGTATGATGGTATTTGCTTGTAGTAGCTCAATGATCCATATTTGAATTGAATGGACAATCTAAGTTTGAGTTGGAGACATTGATTTTCAAAACTTGCACATTTTTTGCGTGCAAAACAAACAAATTATTGGCCATGATATCATAGTCGGCCGTCACGAGAGCAGAATACTTATAATTTTAGGCGTAAAAGCTTTCAAACTTCCGCTCACATCAAAATATCACGCGAAAGTTTAGCCTGCGATATTCCTGTTTACCCTGCCACATGAGCGGAAAAGGGCTGCTTTGGTAACTCCATTGTTTTCCCTCTTTGCCCCAACATTCTTCCCAGGCCCTCCCGACCCCCCAACCACGGCAAGCCGCGAATCTAGTCCTCTGCCCAGCGGTGGACCTCACACCCTTGGATCTACCTTCCGCACCTTGGAACCCCCAGCGCCAACTCACCACTTCACCGGAGCCGCTTCAGCGGCTTGCATCCACGCTCGAGATCTCCTTGACCCCATCATGGTCCACCGCACGGATCTGCTTAACGGCGCCCTCGTCCACCACAGCGTAGGCCCTTCACGACTCCCTCGTCCGCCCCTTCTTGGCCCTTCATACAAGCCCTCGTCCGCGACAGCAGATCCGCCTCACCAAAAGCACTTGCCTGTAGCGCGCTTGAAGCCTTCGTCCACTACACGGACCCGCTCCACGGACGCCATATTCAACTCCACCGGCCCTGCTTTACCGGCCGCAGCCTCATCGAGTTATTTGATTTGTACTCCTTCGGTTTTCTCTTTATCGTGCAACTGTTCACTTACCACAGATGAGCTTTCTTGTATGTCGACGGTAGCGCAACCGTAGCACGGGCGCTTCAGCGGCAGCGACGGCCGGCCCAAACTCAACATAACCACGAGCACCATCGATGATCCTTAGCTATCAAGTATGACAACGATACCCATCGCGCCGAGAATCGGTACTATTATCCAGCGGCGGCGCCTCGTTCACTTTCTAGCATAAGCACCGCACCTTTGAATTTCTTGAGGCATCATTCAGTTTTTCATGAGGCGCGTTATTACGCTTGCACAGTAGGGCCATACTTACAGCGATGAACATGTTACATGTGCTAAATTACATACCGGTGCACATATAGTTAATATGCTTTAGTTTTGTTACGATGCCACTGTTGGTTCCATCGGACTGCTTAATGTTCTCTATGTAATACACATCAGCAAACTAGCATGTGGTTCCGCTGCTTTTTGTTTGTTTTACCCTACATTTTACGATGCTAGCTATTACATCCTTGCTCCGAGCCTCTGTTCATTACTTGTTTGTGTGTTCTTGATCTTCCCAAGTTGCATGACTAATTTGATGCTTCTATTAATTATGGAGCTGCCAACCCCATCAAGCAAAATATTTGTTCTTTTGGGGCTGGCACCTCGAACAAGCATAAAAATAGAGGAAGCGAGATATATTATCGTGTATGCACACACCTTCTTTCATTAGTTTAGATGAACCATTGATGATCAATTCGGACCGGTGCATGCGATTAAAATTAATTTTACCTAAATAGATGGTGCAGAATAAACTACAACAACTAGATTTGCAACCACGGGATCTTGACGATATCTTCAAGAACATTGCAACAACAGCTAGGCTTCACAACAACATATGGTAAGCCGGTGTGTTTTAGTACATGTGAAATGTAATGTGAGTGGGCTGCTTTCTTGGCTTGTGCCCTCAGCGTGTAATCCTACGAATTACAAATAGTTCGGTTATGCCTTTGCTGTATTGCTTGATTGAATGCTTGTTTGTTGTTACGCTATACAGGTTGGCCAATATGTCGGCGATTACTGTTGTACTATCGTAAAGAAATGCATGCCTATTTCATTTGAGTCCTTAACTTTTCCTCTCAACTTCATCACAAGACTGTCTTCGTAGTTTATATGAGGCCACACTGTTAAGTGCTTTCTCAGATTATTTCAATTGCTTAGATGCCTTGGCAACTTAAATATAGCGGTTGTACACTCCCTTTCAACTAGGGATGTCAATGGGTCCCGTTTAATCGATTAAAGTCCACTAGTGGTATGATAGTTCAAAAGATTTTTTGTTTTTTGAGGAAAATGAACTAGGGAGGTAGCAAAAACTAACTAGATGGGACTGGCGGATGTCGTTTATTTGCCACTTACATCCCTAGTTTCATCTTACCATTTTAATTTCTTTTAGTGATGCTGCTTGAACCATTTAAATATAGTTTGCCATGCTCGGCAATAATTAGTCAAATCGTTTACCATGTAAGCTTCTGCTGGATCATCGATAACTATCTCTTACTTATGTCCAGTGGAAACCTTTCGGGATGCCGTTCACACTAGGACACAATGTACAACCCAGAATCTATTTGTGGAAGCGATCGCCATCCATGTTACCGGATGGTAGCATTCGGAGAGCAACACCGCGGAGAGCGATCGAGCACAAATATTATAGTGCTTGAGGCTCTACTAGAAGCGAAAAGAGATGGTGTGGCTGCCATGAATGAGGTAATCTTTATCTTGAGGCTGGAAATTACGGAATTAGCGGCACGCATTATGCAAACAACCCAAGAATTGGAGGAAGAATGTTGCATTTGAAGGCGGAGGAGGTCCTGCTGTTTACGCTATCTGAAGCCCAAGGTAATCCGGTTCTTCTTTAGATACCGATTGAAATTGTCATTAGATTATTGTACTTGCATGTTGTGTCATGTCTCGAATGGATTATGTTGCAAGACCCCTATGTTGTCCATGTGTTGTAATGATCCGAATTTTTTAGGCGAGGTAATCCTCGGTACTTGTATGATTGACATAAGGTGAACTGTTTTCGTGTGAACATATTGTATTGGATGAAATAACTGTTTGAATCAGAGTGTATCCAACCTCTGAATTAGAAGATCACGGCATTTCTAAATCATAATCATATATAAAGGTGGAATAAATCTTTGTTGTGGTTTGGAAGAAATAAATAACAAAATGTATAATTATCGGTGGATATTAGTGTCGAATACAAATTGGATTTAATTTAGTTTGCGAGGTCCCAGGGCAAATGTGAATGCTAATTCTCCCAAGTTTTGAGCAAGCGGCTAAACACCCACTATAATTTGTGGGCTGCCCGAAGCAAGTGTTTGCGAGATGGAAATTACTGTCTACCCACGACACTTGACATCCTTATCGACCGGATTTACGCTGCGTCGATAGGG